>CAJNOL010000315.1:0-52413 GCA_905250125.1 Rotaria sordida
AGTTTTATCTCTCATCAACCATGTATGTGTCTTACAGACATCAATTGTTTTTGTTATTCATATTCTTTCGTCTCTTATTTGATTTCATCCATTTTTTGTTCTCTTTCTCTTGTAACTCGAATAGTTGTAAGTGAAGTCGAGTGTTACAAATTAGAGATGGAAAAAATGACTGTATATTTGTTGATAGCTGTAGGCGTTATGAGAACTTTTGTAATTTCTATAGTTCAACTTTCTATTGAATTTAAATATATTGTTCAAAATAGAGATGATCGTAATCAACAATGTGAGCGCAGCACCTGATTTACCGTTACTTATGGCTATTGGTCGTATACTTGCATTTTGTTTAGATACAGCTTATGGTTTTTTTAAAATAATTTCTTCAGTAAATGAATACTAAAGTGATGTATCTGGAAAGCGAAAGCGAAAAATAGTCGAACGAAAATTAATCGAGAAATTCATAATAAAAAACATAATAAACGCTTCAACTGAGATGAATAAACCAAAACATTACAAAAAGAAAACGGAAAACGCCATTACCACAATGCAGATTACTACAGCGAAGAATATGTTTTTCTGATACATACAGTATATGAAATAGACTTTCTTTTCAAAATTAAAACTATTAGATTCATGGATTTCCATGAAATTATATCAAAATAATTCTGATATAAATGTGAAAACAAGAAAAAAAATAGTTCAAGAGTGCGATACGAGAGTAAAGGTGTGGGTGTGAGTGTGTGAGCTAGAACTATAACACCTGCACCGCATACCAAACTACACCTATGCCCACACCCACATCTTCTTATTTCAGTAGATGCTTTCAGCTGTGCTAAGAGTTCAGTATCATACAGAATCAATGAAAGTACATGTGGAAATTTATTACTGTTGTGAAAAATTAACTTTTTTCCAAATGGGAAATCAACCAACTCTAATAGAGGATACAAAAAGTATTTTTTTGCATTCATCTTCTCACAAATTCTTCTGTAAGTCAATGTAAGTCCTACAACACTAGATTAACATTTGTTGCTGGAATCGAATAAATTAGTCAAAGGACTCTCAAATAATAAGACAATGCATCAAATACAATAGAACATGAAAGGGTAACGACCGATATAGAAATGAATCGCGCTTCTTATTACGGTTGATGTTCAACAATAGCAGTAATATGAAATAAGTAACAATATTCAAACTGAATATATATAAACAGTACATTGAATAAAATATTCTTTGACTTAATGTATTTCAAGTATCTATCCATTTAAATCTTTGTTAATTTTCTAAATGATTTTACAATATAAATTTCCCCATAATCTTAATGAAATTTATCAATGAATAGAGAGAATTATTTCTCACAGATACTTTGATTGTATTGCATATCAAATAAATGATTTTTAAAATATCATTATTTATTTCTTTTATTGAATTTAATATCTTTTTATTATTCATATAAATTCATATTACAATAAGACAACGAATAACAGAATTTATACACAAAACGCTTTAGTCTCATTTAACCAACGAAAAACAATTTTTCTTTTCACACACTATAGACTAGATAAATATGTATATATATAATAAATGTTAATACAAAAAGCAAGAAATCAGCAACAAAAACCACCGGGTAAAACAAAAAAAAAACATTTTTTTTTCTCAAATTATATTATAAAATTCCTGTATTTGTTGATCGACTAGTTATTCGATCTCCATTAAATATTGGTTGTTTTTCATCAACATAAAACGGATCATCAAGAAATTCATCTGTTTTATTATTTGAATTATTCATAACTACTGTTGGTGATGTAGATATTTCAATTTCATCTGATAAAACATCTTCTAATAATCGATCATGATTATTATTTTCTTGTGTTGGTAAATAACGATAAACAACATTTGTTGGATTAATTTCTAAACCAATTTGTTCATGAAGACGATGATGTGAAAATAAATGTTTTAAACGCATTATTTTTGAATTATATCGAATAAAACCATAAATAAGAAAAATTAAAATTCCACAAACAAATATTATCATTATCCATTTACGCCATTCTAATCGTATTCGTATATGACAATATTCACCAGTAAAACCATTAGGACAACTACATATATATATATATTATAATAAAATAATGATTGTAATGAAATCAAAGACAAAAACAAAACAGAACAATAACTTACCGACAAAATGTTTTATTATTTTCTATAAAACATTGTCCATTGTTTTTACAATTCATCATTTGACACATATCATTTTGACATTGTTTACCACTAAAACCATTCGGACAACTAAATCAATCGTAATGAAAAAAGAAAATTTCTTAAATTAATATATGAACTTACTTGCAAATAATATTACTTCCATTTAATATACATCGACCATTATTTTGACAATGATTTTGACATAAATTTATCTGACATTGATTACCAGTAAATGGCAACGAACATCTTTACAAAAGAAAGAACTATTAGCGCACAATCTCTGCGGAGCGATGAGAAGAATGTTGCTATAGCGTCTGTCACGGTGTGCATTTTTTGTTTTGCTCAGAAAATCATTTTTAAGAAAATATAAAGAATCTTTTAGACGGCATACATCTTAGAAGAAGAAGCATTGCCCAAATTTTTTCGAGAAAATTTTTATTGAGCTTAGTCATTCGGAAAATTAGTTTTATGTTTTTTTTTCTCAAAAACTATACATTCAAATAAAAAAAAAAAAAAAAAAAAAAATCTTCGATGATCGATATCAGATGGTTTAACTTTGTCAAAAATTTAGACAATACTTACGAACACATTGTTGAATTATCATAATCATTAATAATTAAAAGACCATTATTATAACATTGATATGTTTTATTATTGATTTCTCTACAAATACATGTTTGTGTTTGAATATGATATATTAATGAATGAGTTGTTTCGTCACATGATGGTTCAAGAAATGATATTCGAGAACATTGATTACGTTTTAATGGTGATATAATACGATCACATGGAACTTCTGTAAAAAAAAAAAGAAAAGATTTATTCAATTAAAATATAAAAAATCAATTTACCTATTTCACCACGATCATTTTTAAGTATTGTACATAAATATGGTGTTTTTTGTCGATTTGATTCTGATAAATAACATATACATGGTGGTTGAGAATCATTACCAATATGTAAACAACCAACATTTATTAAATTTGTTAATCGACACATTTCACAATCATCACCGGTATATGTTCGATTCGAACATACACATTGACCATTTGAACATATACCACGACTATGACAAGATGAGCCACATAAATTTAATTCTATTTTACAAGAGAATAAGAATAAATGGATTTAAGATTGATTTTTTTGGTATTTTTTAAACATACTTCCTGGAATAATACAAAGTGGTTGATAAGAAGGAGTTGAAATACATACATGACCATTTGGACATGAAGAATCAGAACAAACTTGTTTAACCACTATATATGTACAAAAATACAATTAAATTAATTTTAAAACTATTATATTTAATGAAGATATCATATACTGACAAACATTGATGAAACTTCGATATTTAATTTACAAAAATCTTATTTTAACATAATCTTCAAATTGAATATTATAGATATCTTAAACAACGCATCTCGGACAATATTTGATACTTCTGTTAAATGGACAGTATAAAACTATCTGGACAACATGTTCCTTCAGTTTGTTGATTGATTACGGAAGGTGATAATAAATTTAAAACATTGGGTTAGAATCAGAATTTCGTGCTCTCCTTGATCTCCCGACTTAGAAAATCAGCCCAATTATTTTCTGAAGAATTGTCACAAGACTTTAGATTCTTAGTTTACTTTGGAGAGGGCTGTTTCGCTCTATGCTAAATAATTGGTAATAGAAGGTAAACTCAATAAGAGAATGATTACTATGAAGGATTTCAGAACCTGATGCGATCAAGTAAAAACCAACAGAACTAACATAAATCGGGTGCCTTTAAAAGGAAAATAAGTAAGTAGTACATAATGAATGTGAAACTGAGTAGAACCAGATTTACCGATTTTCTAGATCTGTTAATTCAACTGTTTTCATCTAGACTTTATTTTCGAATCTTACAAAGATTCATTCATAATTCCGAACATATATTTGAACAAATGAATAAAACATTTTGTCAAGAAACTTTCACATTATTCTCATTATAAGAATTTGAAAAATCAATTTAGAAAATCAAACATATTTCTTTTAGATAAGCAAAATTGATCTTTGAAGAATATCAATCTTCTTACTAGATGAAATACTGTAGATAATTACTATTAAAACTTATTAATTGTATCAGATACATATAAGATTTTTCAAAAGTAAATATTGACTTACTATTTGATGTATCTAGTTTAGGATATTTAAATTCATGTATATATCGAACAATCATTGGCATTTTAAATTTTCGATATTGATCAGTTACAATTTTACCAAATTTTTCTACCCACATTTCATCATATGTTGAATCACTTGAATTGAATATCATAACAACAAGTGTATCATCATGAAGATCAATTGAATAAGGTCGTACATCTATTTGAAATAGATGAAAATTTAAAATACCAAAAAAAATAAAATAAAATAAAATAATTTTTTTATTTTACTTTTAAACTGATAAAGATTTGTTTTCCATGGTTGACTTGAATCAATAGCATAACTTTCAATTTCACCATTTGATAATATAACATATAAACGTGGATGACGATAATCAATTGTCATACTTAATACTGGTTGATAAAGACTAATAAATGTTTCAAGATTTGATCCATCAAGTAAACTTCGATAGATAAAAGAATGTTGAGAATCATAATAAGCACTAATATAAAGATAACTATCAAATAAAACAAAAGAATTTATTTAGATTTTAAAAAAAAATGAAATTTTATTTTACCCTTGTAACGGATGTACATTAACAGATGAAATTGTTTTCATATTTGAAAATGTTAATCGATTAACAAATATTAATTGAGTATAATCATAATTAGCATGTAAAATTTCAATACCATTTGTTGAAGATGATGATGAGGATGATAGATCATCATAGAGTGCATATACAATACGATGAATCCAATCAACTTCCAATGATGTAAAATAAAAAAATGACGATGACCAAATCTGTTAAATAAAAAAAAGATAAAATCAAATTCATATACATAACGAAGTAGAAAAAAAACCAGTGCTTTTTCTGAGTTCTGTATAAAATGTTAATTCTAATAAATAATGTACTGTTATCTAAAGTTCTCAAACATTTTCCTGACAAGCTCATAGTTCAATCTTTCATTTTGATAAAACAAATGCTTTCTATTAGAGAAAAAAAATTTTTTTTTTTGTGTCTTAAATAAAATATTAAATTATTTCGATTAAAAACCTGTGTAGCATTATTTTGTAAACGATTATGTGAATACAAAATATGATTTAATTTTTGTCGCCATATATAACCACGTCCATTACGTTGTTCTGTATATAATAAATACCAACCATCATCAGCTGGTATTAATACTGCATCAATTACATGATGTGACGAAGTAACAGGCTAGAATATTTTAATAAATATTTCAATGAATAATTTAAAAATAATAAATCTTTACAGCAAATACTGAACCATGTTGATTAAGATAAAATGATGTACGACGATTTAACATCATATCAATTGTTCGATTACTCTTAATCACACATGATACATAGTTATTAGCAATCTAGCAACAAAAACAAAAAAACAAGATAGTTTGTAATGTTAATATAATAGATTCTTTTTTTTTAATACTTTTTGCATTTCATATCCTCGATCACATTGACAATCGGATGTCTGTACTGTAGATTTTTTCTTTAAACATAAATCTAAATCATCATTTTTCTGTGATATATTTGCATGTGCACATGTACCATAGGACCAATTACATAGATTATTTTCTAATATACAACTTCTAAATATTCGTATATATATATATATATATAATCCTCATTTAAAAGAATAATTTTTTTTTTATTCAATTTTACCCATTTTCTATTTTAATATAACCATTTTTACATTGACAAACAGGTAAACGATTAATCATTTCACAAAAACTTGATATTGGATCACAATTTGTACAATTTTCTATAAATATATAAAAAATATCATGAAAATATTTTCTTTATTTATTCATTAACTTACGACAACGCCATTTATGTTCATCATCACCTAATGGACATTGTGTTATACCATCACATAATTCATTTAATCGTATACATAATGGTATATAATCATATTGTTCATGTCGTTGTTGTGCACAACGATATCCATTCATACATGTATAATCTTTAATTATTGATAATGATGAAATATTATTTTTATCATCACAATTTTCTTCATCAGATGAATCCGAACAATCAAGATCACCACTTTAAATAAAGAAAATATTTTAGAAAATAAATTTTTGTTTTTGTTTTTGAATAAACTTACTCGCAAACAAATGTTCGATTAATACAAAAATTACTTGTTTTACATCGAAATAAATCCGACGATTCACAAGTTATATGAATTTCTGTTGTTGTTGATATTGTTGTTGTTGTTATATTATTAAAATGATTTAATACAAAATCTTTTATTAAAAAAACAAAAATGAAACAATTTCAAAGAAAAAAAAATGAATTCTTACTGCATGCTTGTGATGTTTCATCTTCACTAATACCATTTGTTCGATCTATTGCTGGACAATCATCAAAATTGTCACAAACTTTTTCTAATGGAATACATTTTCCTGATGATGGACATTTGAAATATTCATAAGGACATGTTACATTTACACAATCGAATGGTTCATCAGCACCATCATCTAGAATATGATTATTATTTTAATAAAAAGAGAATTTTACAGAATTTCCTTTCTCATATTTAGCAAAGTTATCTTGGTTGTAGAGAAATACAAAAATGATTACTACATTGAAAACAAATCCGTTTAGACTTTTGCTAGTCTCACTAAGACTTGTCTGTGGATCTAATATGAGTGTCCGTTATTGCATATCCAAGACAAAAAGCTTTGTCTATTGTCATAATAAAGTTTCTATATCATATCTTGTGTGTCTACTCAAAACAAAATACTGAAAATTTTTTCGAAAATGTTCTCTAGAAACTCGTTTGTGTATTGTAGAACTAAGAAAAATTCTTATGAAATTATATAGAAATATGAAATAAATACTTACAACAATAAGGATGTTCATCGCAACGATGACTAATTGATACACATTTTCCATCGCAATAAAATTCTACATCCGAACATAAATTAGGATATTTTTCTAAAAATATAGATCATTTAAAAATCTATTTTTCTTCAAATAAAATTTTCCTTACTCGTACAAGTACTTAAACTAGGCCATTCACAAAAATGTCCACATATAATATCATTTTCATCTTCACCATTTAAACAATCCGTAATATTATTACATAAATCAGCATTTGTTATACATTTCTTATTCATTGAACAAGAAAATGATGGTTTAGTACATGTTAATTCTAATAAAGTAAAAATAAAAATTTTTCAAACAATAACAAAAGCTAACAAACCTTGACAATTATTTTCATCTTCAGTAAAAATACAATCTTTATATCCATCACAACGTTGATAAAATGGAATGCATTTTTTTGATATTTGACAATTAAAAAAATGTCTAAGGAAGGAAAATAAAAAAACAGAATTCCTTGAAGTATAGATTTTTTTCAATTTATTTTAAATAACTTACTCAGCACATTTAGGTTTACATGATCGACCATCATTAGTTAAACTATAATATTGTGCACAACTACATGTAATTTCTGTTTGATTAATTAAATTTGGAAAACATAGTTGTTCACATAGATCACATCGATTTTCTATTACTGTGCAATATCTTTTTATTTTATTTTTTAATCTATTTAAGAAATTTTTAAATTTACCTTTCTTTTCATTTGAATCAATAATAATAAAATCATTCATATGTATTGAATATCGAAGATAATATAAATTATGTAAAGAATTTAATGACCATGTACCTTGTCCAAATCGAGATGATTTATCTAAAATAAATAAATAAATTCATTTGATTATAAATTTTTTGTTTTATTTTTTGTATAATAAAATTTACTATGAAAAGTTTGTACAACTCGATTAAGATCAAAAATAAAACCAGGACCAAGTAATGTTGTACCAATAGCATGTTTTGGATTTATTCGAAATTCACTACGATTTGTAGTATCAACATCTAAGAAAGTTTTGTATATTTTATCTATAAATAATATTCAAAAAAAAAACACAAAAGACTTCAATTCATTGTAAAATTACAAAAAACTTTTTTTTTACCAGCAAATATTTTAAATGAATGAAAACGATGTATTGCTTGATATTGTATATGTAGAATATCACCATGCATATTTAATGTAAATATTTTATCAAGACCATTATAAAAATATAAATGATGTGCTAATCGATCAAATGTCAATAATGGTCGAAGATAATTAACATTATCAATATCATTAGTTGTTTTTAATGTAAATAATAATTTTAAATTTGTACCATCCATACCAATACGTACGATATGATGAGCTCGAGATTTAACTAAAGCTGTATAGAATAGTAAACTAAAGAAAAATAAAAATGAAGGTTTGTTTATTTTTTTAGAAATCAAATATTTGAATAAGATTATTCATAATGATAGATAATCTAAGAAAAGATGAAACATCAAAGATATCAAATAAAATAAGCGGATGATTTTTTTTCTTTCTATGAGGATATCTAAACTTTGTAATTAAAAGGCGATTATCATACAGGTTATATATTTCATATGATAATAAAATTTTTCAATTAAATGTCTGTATGTAAAAGAATTCAATCGATAACTGTTGTATACGTTTTGAAAGAACTAAAAACTATTCTCTTATTTTTCTAATCTAGTTTTCATGAAATTTAATGTTAAATTTGCAATTTCGCCATTTTAATCAGATTTTATTATGAAAAAATGAATAATTAATTTTATTGCTAACGAAGAAAGACTCACAACTGACTGATAAAAGTTCCGATTCATAGTTTATTGTTACGATGATATAGCATTTCTACGATATCCGTGGTTCATCGTCAGGAACTTCAAGGAGACTGATTTTTGAATTTCGTTAAAGTTATTTCATTGATTATGAAATCTATTAATAAACTGTCGCATCATAAGTAAAGAAAGGTTTGGATTTTTTGATTGACTCTAGCATACAGTCAAACAATATTGCTAGAACTTCTCTTTTAACATACTCTAGTACCACTGACCTATTTCAATTTTCTACCGACGAAAAAAATGCTGTGTCACATGGATCAGTAGATAAGCAGATATATTTCTTCATTTACACAAAAACGACTCCAACAGTTTGGGCGCATGACTTAGTGAGAATAGTTTATTGTGAAAATTTCACATCTTTTGATTTGTCCCTATTCTGTAATAAGAATATCGAATCTGTTGATGTATATGAACAATATAGAAGACATATTTTCATTTAAGATTGTTTCTACGCAAAATTTCTAATCAAAATTTAAAAAATCAATTTTTCTGAACTGCATAATGCATATAGTCTCGATTCAAAAGTGATTTATCAATTGAATGACTTCTCATGTAAGACTATTTCTATTCATACCCTTTTTCTGGATATAAAACAATACGTTGTGGTAAATAATCACTAATTGTTTGATGAAGTAGAATACGACAAAAACTTCCATTAAGACGACAAACATCAATACTTTGTAAACGTGTATTAACAAAATAAATATTTCTATGTAACCAATCAACAGCTATTGATTGAATTGATGTATAATCACGACCATCGATAATTAACTAAAAATCAAAAGAAAATTTTTTGTATCATTAAAATATAAAATATATTTCATACTTCTTTTTGTAATATTGATTGATTTAAATTAATTCGAAATATTCCACGAGTTTTTGGACAAGACATAATTATAGGTCGAATAGGTACTGAACATTCAACAAAATATATATAATTTTCTATAGGATCATGATCAATTAGATAAGCATGATTTGTTAATGTTATTAATGTTTTATTATTATTAATTGACCATTCTTTAATTTTTCCTAATTCATTTTCATATGTCATATTTAATTTATGTATACCATTATCAAATAAACCAAATAAAAATGCTACACAAAAATAGATAAGTTCTTTTGATATAAGAAAAAACAACAACAACAACAACAACAACATCATAATCGATTATTACCCGGTGTAAATGTATTTGTTCGAAGTATACATGTATGTTTATCAGATTTTAATTGATAATTTTCATGACATGCACAACGATATGATCCAAGTGTATTTATACAATAATGATCACAAACAAGTCTTTCTCGACATTCATTTATATCTTCACATATACCAGTTGTTTCATTCATTCGATAACCTGATTGACAAACACAACGTTTATTAAAATAACCTCGACAATATTGATTTTCTTCTAAACATGTATTATTAATTGAACATGGTCGTTCAATTAATGATGATGGTGAAGGACCTTGAAATAAAAAATTTAAAAAAAAAACAAAAAAACAAAAAAAAATCGCTTTCTTTTACATTCATTATCATCTTTATCATCATTATTATGATTGATTAATATTGAACTACATTCATGTTTTAAATAACATTCAATATTTTTTGGTAAACATTTATCTGTTAAACCACAACGATAAAATAATTTCTGACTAACATAATCTTCAATTGGACAACTACATGACATTTCATCACTACGATCATGACATTGTGTTATTGTATCACATAGATTAGATTTTGGTATACATAATTTTGTTGATTTACATGTAAATTGATCATGAGTACAAAAATGTCGAAAACCTTTTAAAAGAAAGACTATTAGTGCAATCATCAATAATGTCTGTGATGTGGGGAATGAGAGAGTGTTGTTGAAGTGTCTGTGATGGTATCTGACTAGCATTTATCACAGCCTGTGGGAAGAGTACTCAAATATTAATTTCTATACTTCAATATTTTTTTTAGATTTTTTTTCACAAAAAAAAAATAAATGAAAATTTTTCTTTAAAAATTTATATTTGCAACATACGACATATTGTTGAAGATTCATCACTGTTATCAACACAATCCTTATTTAAAAAAAAAAAAAAACTTAAAACAATATAATTCTATTAAATAAAATATTTTTACTTGTATTCCATCACAAATAGCATCTGATGGTACACATTGATTTTTTAAATGACAAGTAAATTCATCAGATGAACATTTAACCGTTATTGTTGGACAATCTATTGAATTATTAAATTTTATTTTGTTATAATCTTAGTTTTTGGTTTTTCTTGTTTCTTACCTAACTCATCAGATGCATATGGATCAAGACAATCATTTATACCATTACATAGCCAAGTTTTTGGTATACAACGATTCGTTATTTTACAATGATATTCATCTCGAGAACAACTTATTAATGGATTTCGTTGTGTACATTGTTCATCAATAGCATTACGACAATCAATAACACCATCACAAACGGAAGACCTTTAAAAAAACAAAGAAACAAGATGTTTAATTAAATTAATCTCTGACTAGAAATCTACATCGAAGTCATATTTAGAAACGATCGAAGCTCTCTAAGTTATCTATCAGCAAATTATGTTGAACACTACAGATTTTTTGAATAGTACGCTTTATTTTTTGATATTCATTGTACAAATTGATGTATTTTGGAGGCCCTGATTCACGTCTTCTCAGAGCTTTACAAAGGTAGAAAAAAAATCGAAGTTAAAGTTGACTCCTATGTAGACGCCTACCTTTTAGTTATATTATTAAGTCAAATAATTCTTTTTTAATATACAATATGAACTCTTAGTTCATATTTGAAACTAGACAAATTATTATAATGAATATTATATACATCATCAAAAACTGGTATTTTTCATACGCTTATCACATTGTTGTCATACAGGGGCGTAACTAATGGAGGAGGCGTGACGCCCTACTTCTATTGAAAATATCCCACATCGCGCTTCTTCTTTTTTCGAGACTCAACAACCTCGCACGTTCCTCTGTCTGCCTTCAATGCTGAATTGCATCTCTGTTGTTACCATATCTATGAATGTATGTATACAAGATGCAAATCATATATTTAATTTAATAAGGTCAAGTATATGTCTTAAGAAATATAGAATTCTTTACTAGATTAGCATACATGATATCCCAATATTTTTCAATAAAAGAAACTTATAAACATATGAAAAGCACTAGAAAATAAGTTAATAAACAAGCTTAATTAATCTTGAAATAAAGGAAACTAAATTAATTAAATTCATACAGGCAGAATAAACAGATTTTTGTATAGAATTGAGAATAGAAACTAGATTTCGAATGATATTAATCTAAGAATAGACATTCTTTTTTGACAGACAAATCTTATTTGAACTTTAAAGCTCTTTTTTTTTCTCTCATGTCTGTCAAAGAGAAATTCTTACACATAATCCTATTAATAATTTATTTTTATTTGAAATTAATTAATGGTATAATAATAAATATCTATGTGTAGGTTTGTGAGTCAGGACAAGATCATAATCTATCTTCTTTCTAGAATGTGTCATAGATTTTCTTTTTTCTTTTTCTTTTTTTGTTGCTTATATATGATTTTTGACGATCGGGGAATGAGATATCTATTTAGTATTCACATACATATGTCTGAAGTAAAAAATAAAACTATCAATTATACTTATTCGATTTAGCAAATATTTCTATTAAGATTTTTATCATTTGTAGAACTTCACGAAAAAAACAAAACGTTGTTCTTTATTTTTATTTATAAATTTTCTATCGATATAAATGAACACTTACAAATGATATATAAATATGCTTTACTCATTATAACTACTTCTATGCATAGACTAATTGAAGATGAAGGCGTCTGTGAAGTGTTAAAAGTGCTACAATGTCAAAAATGGATAATTATCCCTAAAGGCATGTCTACCATGGACGAAATCGAAAATTAATGTGACTATTAACAATTTATATGTAAAATGTTTGTTAGCAAGAATACAAATTTGCAAACTCAAAAATATAAAAGTACTTGCAAGTAAAGATTACTCCCCAAAGGCACATTTAACAAAATGAAAATATACCGTTTAATACAAATTTGTATAGGTTGTGTATATTCAAATCGAATACCATGATCAACAAGACGAGTACTATGAAGTATATCTTGTTCGCAATTAATAGAATACTTTGTATTACACAGATCATTATTAATAATTGCTGTTGAACAGTTAGCTTCATCTGTTTTATCTTGACAATTATATTCTCCATTACATACAAATGCATAAGGTAAACATTGTATAATATCACAACGAAATAAATATGATGGACAAATAATTGAATCATCTACGTAAAATAATATTTTTTTTTTTTTTTATAAAAAATATTTATTACTAAACAAAAATAATAAATCATAATTACTTACTAAATTTTTTTACATCATCAAATGAGATTTCTTGTTTTTCAGCATAACATATTAATGAATTTATAATTAAGAAAATATGAATTAAGATTAATCGCATCATTTACTTCTTTTTTTTTAATATTCTGTAAATCCAAAAGTTAGAGATAAAATAAGTATACACGAAATTAATCAATCTCCAGGCGGTACTTTTCTGTCGTCACAACTGTTAGTCAGTATAGTAGTTCTAATGAATACTAAGTTCATTCTTTTCTCTTTTTTTTTTTCTTTTTTCCTCTTGTTCTCTTCTGTGCTCACACAGTTGATGGGTCCACTCTTTTCGTCCATTTTTTTTTCTCTTCTGTCTAACAAACTAGCGGTCGCAATGTGAATAAGCTGTTCAATATCGATTAGAATATGAAGAAGAGAAAAGAAAGAAAGACAGAAAGAAAAAAAAAAGAGAGAACGAGAGAGAGAGAGAGAAAGAAACGACCATTGATGTTGTCGAGTGTCCATCTACCGAACACCCGACACTGATTATTCTTTGTTATTAACACATGCTTGACTTTGTCCGAGTTTAATCAAGCAACATCAACTAACAGAAGATTTTTTTGTCGGTAATGGAAAAAGATAGGAAATTATTGTTAGTAGATCGACACGAAGACATGTTACTATCGTCAACTCTCGTCTAAACGACAAATAAGAAGAAAAGAAAATTCCAATAATATTTATCATTTACATATATACATATCTACTATTCATGTGAAAATGAGTAGATTGAAGTGTGAAAAGCAGAAGAAGAGAAAAAAAAATAATTTAGGACATTTAACTTTTCTTCTTTTTTTTTATGATTATTATTCGTTGAAATTATCTCTTGAGTATAGGATATGCATATGCTTGTCTTTGCTTCCAGAGAAATCTGATAAACAAACCAAAAAAAAAAGCGAAAAAAAAGAGAAAGAAGAACTATGTAAAAAATCTATTAGGAAATAATACAAAGAAACATAAACAGTTGTTTTGATAATGTGTAAAGTAGTAATGTCGCTTTGCCAATAATTACCAGAGATCCTTTTTTTTATATTTCTTTTCTATGTCAGTTGCTACTAGAATGAATCGAAACCCGCAAAAAAACAAAAATAATACAAGAAGAAAATAAAAAGAATCGACGAAAGTGAACAGAAGGAAAAACAGACGTCGATAATAACGGAATGTATAAAAAAAGCATATGAAGTATATGTCTGTTACAATAACATTATACAGAGAACTTGTCCGTAACTCGTTTACATTCTAATATAATATACGATAACAAGAAAGTGAAGATTTTTGGGTTTTTTTTTGCTCTGTTTTTTTTACGTCACATTGAGTTCAGCTTTTATTTATCAATAATCTCTTATGTAAGTGTATAAATAATAGAAGATACAATTATGAAAATTAAAGATTAGTTTTCTTTGAATAATTAATTGACATTCTATAGTTAATATTATAATGTAATTAATATCAACATCCTACAATTAATTTTTAGTGTAAATATAGAATAAAATCATAGTCGATTATGTCATAATTTTATTAAAATAAAAAATAAAAAATAAAAAAGAATAAAAGAAAAAAACGTCTTATTGAACTAATAAGGCATGAGCAAATAATTGTAGTTCAATGTATTTCGAATATATTAAAATAAGCGATTTTTACGTAAGAAAATATTCTGTTCACCAACGTTCACGTAATATTGCTGGTGGTTGTATACGTGATAAATGACGATATAAACTTTGAACATAAGTAAAAACAACCTTCCAATCTGGTTTAGCACCCATAAGTATCATATCATCTATATCAATTAATGGTTCTATACCAGCACGTTCTCTAAAGAAAAAATACAAATGATAGGAAGAAAAAAAAAACACAGATCAAATGACATACAAAGCAACAGTAAAAGCTAATTCAAAATTTTGACGAGGTTCATCAGCAATTAATGTATCGAAATTAAATTCATCAGGAAAATATCGATGAATAATAGCACAAAATGCTAAACCATCACTCCATGATGAAGAAAAATTTTTAATATTAATACCCTAATATCAATATAGCAAAATATTTATAGACAAATATATTAATGATTTACTTTATAAAATTGTGTAAGATCTTGACACCAACGTAAAATTGTATCTTTAATCGTACTTGGATTTTGAGAACTTAAATAGACATCATATGTATTATTTTGTGAATAATTATCTTCTGTATAAATATATAAGTAAAAGAAAATACGACTAGTGCTAAAATAGCAACAAAAGATCTTAACTTATTTGACCGATCGAAGGTCAAATATTTTGTTTCGATAGAATGTAAATAAACATTTCGATCGAACTGATAGAGAACTATTACTACTAATAGCATGCAGATGATTATTTCATCAGACAATATAAATAGAAGGACATGAAGAATAATATTGTTTTTACCTAATCTTTGGCCTTGTTGTAGAATTTGGTATGACACCATCACCAGCAAGATCTAATTAATAGATTTTTTTCTAAAAAAATTAAAGAAATAAAACTTATATTTATATTTAATACCTGTTCGTGATAAGCGTCGAAGTGCAGTAGCTTGTAATTTTTCTTTTTTATCAGATTCACGAACAAGATCTGACGGTTTAACTGTTGAATGTGATACACGACGTCTTGCCCATATCGGTATTGTATTATCATGTTCTACATCAGATGATAATGGTTTATTTCTATTATGAGCAGATTGATGACGATAATTAGTTGGATGATAATCATTATCAAGATTTGTTATTATTGTACTTGAACGTTTTCTTGTTGATTTAACATTACCTAATATTGGATCATATTCTACTTCAACTTCAACAATATCTTTTGCTATTTATATAATAAAATATATTTAACAAAAAAAAAAAAAAGATTTAAATTTCAATATAAACTTACAATCACCTACTCTATTCACATATGTCATTTCATTTAAACTAGAACGTACACAACCATCAACAAAACCTTTAATATTTTGTTCAATAGATTTTTTTGGATTATTTTCATTATTTAAATGACGAAAATCTAAAGCATAATTTGATCGATGTAATGGTGATGGTGTTTCTTCATCTTCTTTTTCACTTATTATTGATATTTGACGAAATATTGGTGTAGACTTATTTTCTTCTTTAATATTTTGTAATGAAATTTGTGAATTGTATGCAGAAAATGGTGATTGAACGATCTCTAAAATCATGTTTGAAATATTTATATAAATTAGTTGTTTTTTTTTCTTTGATATGTATAAAAAATGTGAATAAATTCTGCGGACAGGGGCATTGATTCATATTTCTAGATGCGCCTGTACGTAGAACTTGAACACAAATTTCTGATTTTTATTTATTTATTTAAAACCATTTTTTTAAAAATCTAAACACACACCTCTAGTAGAGTTCGATTGCAAAAGTAGAGATATTGTTTGCTGTTTACCACAATGAATACATTGAAATAAAATATCATGTTTTTGTTCAGGTCGATTTTGCGTTACATTGCTATATTGATTTGTTTGCTGTTGTTGTTGTTGAAACTGATCGCGTAAAGATCGTACATTTGTATTCATATGTGACATCGTGATACAAATGAATAAATGATCGAATTCATCGTATTCGACTTTTTTTTCGGATGAGAAAAAAAGAAAACGAAGTAAATTTTTTTGTAAATGACAACGATTTACTATGCTTGCTTTCTATCACTTGTTGAATATTCAAGAGCTATTAACATTTTTACATTTGTATGTTCGTTCGGAGTTTTTTTTTTTTTATTAGAAAAAAATTAAGAATAAGTATGTACACATGTTAGTAATGACAAACGTTAACTAAAGATCATAAAGATATAATCTAGCTAGCTTGTTTAGCTGTTGACATTTACTAATATATCACCTTTAAAATGTTGATTCATACAAGGAGAATTATTCATGCGAATTGATTTTAATGTTATGTTATTGTATAATTTCAGTTTGGTTTTCAGATAATAAAATCAAGGAGATTTTTAAGATAGACAGATCTTGACGAGTAAAGTGTAATATGTCATCTCGTATGCTGTCTTCTATGAGATATTGGGATCACAATGTTTTCAATTTTCGCTCTCGTTGCTATGTTTGATTGTGCTGAAAAGATTTTTACATGCACTAGACTCTGTTTAGGGTTGGGATCTTTTTAATTTTTGTCCTCTGAATAAAAAAGCAAAAAATATCGAAGATAGAAAAGAGTTTTTTTTTGTAAGAACCACCAAAAATTAGCAGAGCAATGTTTTTTAAACAAAAAAAAAATACCCATTCTCAAGTGTATAGGGTATGTGAAAAAAGTTTCAGCTTGATCGGGCGTACTAAACCGAAGAAACAGGGAGTTTCCACACTTTTTTTCATGAAAAAGTTGACTTGAAGAAAACATAAAACAATGTACAGTTTTCGTTAATTTGATTTCTTCTCGAATTTCTTAACGTTTAAAGACAATTTCTAAATCGCAGTATGTACCCAGTAGATAGATATTACTGTAGACTATGCAGTGGTCACGAAAGAGGAAGATCTTTTGAAAAAGAATTTTTCGTGAAAAGAGTTTGAAAAAACTCTGCTTCAAGGAAGAGTCAAGATGTACCAGCAGTTCTTGTCTGATCCATTCTAAGCACTGATACAAAATTTATATTTATAATATTTATTGAAAATTATTATAGACAAATCGTTGTGGCATTGATGAATAAAATATGAGCGAATCATTCTACTTTAATATTAAAAAATGGAAGTCAATATGAATTTTCTATTTCTGTAGGTTACAAATTTTTCTCTTGTATTTCAATCAAAAAATTTAATCAGAATTGTCTTAGTTTCTTATGTGATTCTCATCAAAAAAAGAATTGAACCTAATGTTTACTTCTTATTAAAACTATCATGTTAGGTTTCGTTTGAGTCTACGTTTGCAGATAAACGTTAGAATTATGAAGACTTCAGTCTAGCCTCGTTGAAGAACATCTAATCAGAAAATTTGTAAAGTTTCATGGCAGATAAATCTCGATGAGGAGAACGAAATTTGTCATAGACTCAAAGCTCTCGAATGTTTCCTAGTGTGAAATGTTGGGGATAACAAGTACAAAATACTAACGTTCCCTTTTATCAGACATATGTCTGATACGATTACAATTTCCTGTTAGAGATAGTAGACATTGTTTGCACTGTCTACATTTTTCTAAAATCTTTTTATCTCCTTCTGTTCGAATAAAACTGTCAAGTGTCTCGGAGAAATCTTAAAAATGCATGTTTTTTTGTCAACACTGGAAGAAGCCAACAGTACGTCATATTTGAAAACAGAAAAAAGACGATTCTCCATCATTTTTTTGGTCAAAAAAATCTCAATTTTCAAAAACAGAAAAATAATCTGTAGATTCTTACGTTTTTTCATCGAAAATTTTCTGATTTATCGATTTTCATAGTTATAGATTAATTCATAAACTTTCAGTCATGGAAAGTGATGAAGATTTCCTTAAATTCAGACAGATATCCGTATGCTATATCTCTCTAATTCAAAACTATTTCGTTTTTCTGCTTAGTAATATCTCCTAAATCAACTTTCCGAAAACAAAAACTTCAATGCAACCACCATATCTAAATAATTATTCTACAGTCATCATGAATTCGATATTTTTATTATTATTATCTCATACATATAATTTCCATTGTCTATCTTTCATTCATCAACCGTTCACATGGACGGTATGAAACACCATACAATTCCACATAAAATCATCAAATACATCAAAGAAATCAAAAAAAAAACAAAAAAAAAAAGGAATATCAGAATATAATCGCGTTACATACAAATGAATTTCTGTCTGACTGATAATTCCACAAAGCAGAACAAAAGAAAAAAAAAATATAGATTCAATTCGATTTAACTAAATACAAACCAACAACAAACACACACACACACACACACACACACACACACACACACACACACAAAAGAAGGCATATAGTTTTTTTGTATATTCAAAGCAGAAAACTCTATGTGCAATTTCTGTTGTTAAGAGTAAAAAAGATTACACGTACTTATATATATATACAAAAGAAAGAAAACTGAATGTCTAGCGCAAAAAAAATTCTTTACCGATTTTGTTAAACAAAGACACAAACACACACACACACACAAAATTACCGGTTCAAAAAGAAAAAATAAACACACCGATTTGACTAATAGAGATTTAGAATACAAATGAAAAAAGTTAAAAGATCTCTAGTATTAACTTAAATTGAATGGTCCTTGTACTTTGAGAAACTAAAAAAGATAAATAATTAATATGAATATAAAATTTGTTTTTTTTTTTTATTCTTGACATACTTGTATCACGAGTGATGGTCCACCGGCCACAATTTCTTGTGGTAAACTTCTCAATGGACAATTTTCAATGCTCATTATTTGTAAATTTGTACATAATGCTAATTCATATGGTAATACATCCAAATTTGGATTATCATTTACATAAAGTTGTTCAAGTTTTTCTAATTGACCTATATCTTCAGGTAATGTTGTTAAATTATTTTCACCAACATTCAAATGTGTAAGATTTGTTAAAGATCTTTATAAATAAGAAAAAAACAAATGATCATATATACATATATAAATAACTTTATATAAAAAAAAAAAACAAATTACCCAATTGAACGTGGTAATTGTGTTAATTGATTTGATGCAATAATTAATCTTGTTAATTCTCGTAAATATCCTAGATTTATTTTGTTGTATAAATATAAGATTATAGATAATAATTAATCATTTACCCATTTCCTGAGGTAATGAATCAAGTTTATTTTCTTCGAGATCTAAATGTCGTAATTTTCTTAATTGACCCAATGATGGAGGAATTCTCTATAATAGAATAAAAACATTTATATTAATTAGCATATTATTAGATATGTTATCTTAATATAAAAAGAAAAAGGAACAAATCAATTCTTGCTTTTTCACATGAACATATATAAATATATTAGAATACATAAAAATGCTTTTTAGATAATTAGCAAATGCTTTAAGATATTTTTATTCATGTTATAGATCGACTTTAAGAGGCTTAGGATAAACAATATTGGAATACGAAACAGGTTTATTTCATAGAATAATACTCGAATATATTTAATACATACTTTTAATTGATTATTCGACATAATAAGTACTTCTAAATTTTGTAAATTTTTTATATCTTCTGGAATAACAGTTAATTGATTTGTTGCTAGATTAAGTTCAACTAATGCTGTCCAAGAACCAATGTCTATAGAAAAAAAAATAATAATAACGAAATGTAAATAAAATCAGAACATAGTTTAATTTGAATTCTCTTGCGTAAAAGATGTAATCTAACTAATAAAATTTCATTTAATTATCTTAGTTATATATATCTATATTATCAGATATTTTCTAGTGCCTGATTGTTAATGAATATTAAGTTCAATAACGAGAATTTTTATATTTCTTTTTTTTTTTTTTTTGTTCCCATGACATTTCAATAAGTCACGATGTACGATAGACAATAGTTGTTGAGATCTAGATATCTGACATTCTTCGCATATACTATGACATTTTATAATTAACATCTTTTCACTATGGAATAAACTAAAAAAAAAAGTTCCTTGTTGATAATGAATGCAATTCTATTGTATGTCTCTACGGATTTCCCTAGCAGTTTGTTCGATTAGTCCGAAAATATTCACTTATTATCTTTTTATTTTATAATAAATTTAAATAACAATAGTATGTATTGTTTAGTATTAATAGAAGATCGGTATTTTAAGCAACATTTTATCTAAGAAAAGAAATGCGGCAAGATATTTTCTGCTCTGTTAGTCATCAATTCATGAGTAAAAAGTTCATATACCTCATTATTATAAAGAGTATTTAACAATCTATAATTAGACTACTTTTATCTTTTTTGTTATTCTTTTTTTTATAAGTAAAGAATTTGCTAATATATCATACCTAACGGTAATGACGTTAATGAGTTTTCTCTCATATTTAATTTTGATAGATATTTTGCTAAAGAAAATATTGAAAATGGAATTTTATCAATTGTATTACATTCCATATTAATTGAATGTGCAGATGTAAATTGTGTTGGACCACCTAACGGAAATGAATTAAAATTATTTCTTGCTAATGATATTGTATTTAAATGAATTAAACTTGATAAAAGTCCTTCCTATTACAAAAAAAAGAAAATAAATAATAGATGAACAATCAAAAAAAGAAAAAAGGAAATCGTTTTGAAATTGAATAAATTTACCGGTAATTGTGAAACATTATTTCCTTCAATATTAAATTCATCAAGTTTTAAACAATTTGCTAATGAAGATGGAATGGCCGAAAGACGATTATATCTGATCAATAGTCGACTAAGATTTTTAAGATTGCCTATTAATTCAGGTAAATCAATCAATTCATTATGAGTTAAATCTAATGTTGTTAACTGAGCACAATTTCCTAATAAAAATCAAATTATTATTATCTTTTTTGTCTAATGAAATAAATCAAAAATTTCCTATCAAACCTATTTCATTTGGTAAATGTTCAAGATGATTATGTGCAACATCAAGTGTTAAAAGTTGTACAAGATTTCCAACAGTAATAGGTAATGAACGTATACGATTTTCTCTTAAACTTAACATTTGTAAATTCTAATAAATCAAAATTTGAATTATTGTATTTTTTTTTTCTTCAAATAAAAAAAGACACTTACAACTAAATTTTTTATCATATCTGATACTTCTTTAATTCTATTAAAACGTAAATAAAGTGTTGTTAAACTTGTTATACGGTAAATAACATCAGGAATCTAAAACACAAAGAAAAAGAAATTTTTAAATAAATAAATAAAATTTTCTTACATCATTAAATTTATTATGTCGTAAATCAAGTACTTTTAATTGTACAAGACGATCCATTGTATCAGGTAATGTTGTTAATGAATTTTCACTTAATGCTAAGACTTTTAAATTAACTAAATTACCAATTTCAGGTGGTAATTGTTGTATACGATTACTATATAAATATAGTTCTCGAACATGAATCAACTAATTTTATATATATAAAAGAAAACATTGATTTTTCTTGTTTTTTCAAATATTTAATTTAGAAGAAAAAAAAAATTCTTACATCTTTGATTGTATTAGGTAGAATTGTAACACTACTTTTACTTAAATCAAATCGTTCACTTTGTTCATCACGACAATTTTGTATTTCTCGATTAATATCCTATGATAAGACATGAAAGAAATAATATTTATTTATTTATTTTTAATTAATTATCAACAAATCTTAATATATTATCATATTGTACTATGACCTTTTCTTTTATATCTGAAGTCTTAGATAAATATATATATAAAAGATCAACTTACGGTTTGTTTAGCGTTTGCAGCTATACGAGATGTCAATGATTTGAATGGATGAATATCCCGTAACATTATTATTATTATTATTATTATAAGTTTTCTTTTTTTTTTTTGAATATTAAGAATTAGTTCATTAAAAATGATCAATATATATAGACGTATATCTTGCTAACAAGTGATCTCACTAAATGCTTAACAGTCGATAACTACTCAATACATCAATTCTAGTAACATAAACAACAAAGTTTTGTTCGTTCGCGTTTCTTGCCCTCTATCTCTGTCTATTTTGTCGACAAATAGATATGTAAATGGATGGATAGTTAGAAAGAATAAGAAAGCAGACAACTCAAGTAATAGCACATAACGGAGAAGAAGGAGGAGGGTACCAGAGAGAGCGAGACATATAGGAAAAAAATGTCTACTTGTATCGTTCAGAAAAAACGATGCAGAAAACAAGAAAAACCATTCTCTCCTCTTTGCTATTTTCTCTTCTGTTTTTTTCTATTGAGATGTAGCGATGACAGATAGAAAAATATATGTGCGTCATAGATTTTGTTCTATTACTGTTAATCTTTTGTTGTGCCCGAATATATTTCTCGTTCAAAACATTTCTATAGGCAAATTTGCATATAGCTAGTACAGGTTTTGCAATGCGTACAATATATTCAACGGAAAAAATCGGAAGTGGAAGAAAAAAAAAAGACACTCGATTGTGATTACATATTTTTTCCTTTTTCTATCGACACGGTAATAAAGTAAAAAAAAAAACAAAAAATCTTATGCAAATAAATAATAAAGTTGTGCTCATGACATTTGAGTTGTTGATGGGCTCTTATTCATTATTATTAATACTACGAGTACTACAAGAGAACTTTATTTCTATGTTTAAGATACATACCACTTCGGCTCGGATGCGACCACCACGCAATTCTTTTTTGCTCACAGATTTAATGCCAGCCTAATGATAATGAATATTTTGTCGAATATAAAAAAAAAAGTCTATGAATATATAAATATATATAGCCTTACAAATGTGACTTGACTTGAAGAACTTGCTGCTGGAGGTTCTTTGTCTTTCGAAGGTTTCGGCAAACTCATAATCAATCTAGAATAAGAGAGAAAAATAGTTTTTGTTTTACATTGATCAAGATAAATAGATATGTCTTATGTTCTTCAAAGGTTTTATTAATAAATGAATTGTTCTGTTTACGTGAATAATAGCTCGAGCTTTTAAGAGAACAACAATTTATGAATCAATCTTACATCATCTATGAGACAAGTAATCGATTGATTATTCATCATGTCAAAGTACATATTCATGACCAGCTGAAAATATATAAGCGTCGAGACAAAAAAGAAAAGAATAGAACCGAGAAAACGATATTTTTCTAACAGTATACTTAATTCTTCATCTTTTACTTCTGTACTATCTCGTTGATATAATAAATATATTCCACGTATAGTTACTAGATTGTTCGATATCATGCATTCTAAAGACATCTATGAATAATAATAATAATAATCATAATAATAATAATGATAAATGATAATCACCCATATGTATATATCTATGATATGAAACCTACTTTTGATAATCATCAATGTCACTAATACAACTATCCAGCTGTTGATAAGCCATCATTCACTTTTATACGTTTTCAAATAAACTCTTCAATGATTAGGAGTCTGATCCATGTATGTACGTATGTATATCATTTGATTACACACCCCTGTCGTCACCTTCATAAAACATTTCCTTTTATGAGTACATTACAACTACATGGTTCTTTTCAATTGCACTATAATCATTAAGTAACATTAACGAAATAGGAAAATTTGGGAAAAAGACTCTTTTTTTTTTCTTTTTTCTCATTACATTGTGCATCACAATGTTTAGTATATTTGGGTATCATCAACAATAGAAGCAAAAAAGAACAAAAAAAAGGCATGTGCATATACACAAATGTCAAAAGAAAAATAAACAGATGATGATAGAAAATATTGATCTGATGTAGATATATATATATATATATGCATAACGAACTTTTGGTTTTTTTTTTTGTTTTCTATTTTTAATTAGAAAGAAAGGAGTTAGAAAAAAATGGTTCATTTATTTTACCTTAATTGAACATTAATTAAATCATCTAGTTTGTTTTTGTTACTTCGCATATTGATTTCTGTGTAAATTAATTGTTAATAAATATCGTATGGATTAAATATAAACTATTCATTGCTCTTAAGAAAAAAAAAAATATTTGAGTATGATAAACAATCTAGAAAATGTTGAGTGCATTTTTGATAATGATGATGATTCTTATGCTTAGTTTTTATTGACTGTAGGCATTTTTTGGTCAGTCAAATGCTATGCTTCATCATGCTCGATGATCGACAAATTTTACTTGAGGAAAAACAAGAAATCGAACGTATTCTATATAATTATATTACTTTTATGATTAGAAAGATTTCTGTTAAATGATTTAATTATTTATTTCTTAATAGAATAGTGCTGTTTTTTTTGGTTAGAAAAAAACTATGTTAAACATGTAGTTTATGTTATACAATGAAATTCTAGTAGTAGCTTATTTTTAATTCTATAAATGTAATATAAAAGATATAACTATGCTAGATTAAGAGATAAAGAATAAAAGAAAAAACCATATTTCTTTCTAATAAATTAATATTTAATTGTGCTGTATTTATTAACAAAAAGGAATTAAATTATTAAGTACTATCAATTAAAAGATATTGACCTTTACTCTAATTTCATTTCCAATGACTAAATATCTATGTGAATTCAATGTGTTGAACTCGAAGTTTTTTTTTTTTACTCAATTATAAAACTTCTAAAACTTAAAACATTGACTATATTGATAGATTTTAATGTTTTTTCAAATCGAGAAAAATCTTTCTCAATGGAGTATTGTTAAAATAACTAAAAAACAAAAATATGTCATTGAACAAAATATGAATACGAAATTATATTTAAAATAGAAACCTTACATTTTATGATTATCAATTTCTTTCTGTCAAACCACCTTTATATTAAGAATACAACGTGCTCAAGTTATCCTTGTTCTATAGACTAATTTGATGCTCAACAATATTTTTTTCTTTCTTGCTCTTTTTATTCGTCGTTTAAAAATAATTCCTGAAATAAATTCAAGTAAAAAAATAATTTCAGAGTATGTCAACAGTAAAAAAATTACGTAGAAGATACTACGGAAATACAAATGTTCTAATTTCAATAATTGATTCTCAAATGATTATAGTCACAAAATACTATAATATGTGTTATTGTAAACTATCGGCAGATAGAAATTTAAGCAAAATGTTTTTTCAGCGTTTTTTTTTTGTCATGATTGCTTGTTGAATTATTTGTGGATAGGGATGCATCAATTCTTAGAATGCTTTTAATTTTGCTTTTTTTTCGACTAATTCCAACTTAATTTTGAGAATGATGTTTTGTATTAGATAAAATCTTAGGAATAGTTTTGGAAAGAGCGTTTAAAACTGATTACAAGAATCTCTATGAGTTTAGTAATTCTTAAGTCTGGAAATATTCTAAACTTCGATTAGAAATTTAAGAAATTGGTTTATGTCTGATTATAAAAACGCATGTCCAATATTGAGAATTAACGGACTACTAGCGATTCTTGTAATTAGTTTTGAATGTTCTTTCCAAAGCTATTCTTAGATTTTGTCTAATGTAAAACACAAGTCTCAAAATCAATTCTAATTAGTCGAAAAAAAACTAAGAAATACGAATTTTCAACCAATTCTGAAATCTTTGTTTCGTATTTCATCAATTTTGACTACTGTTTCAGATAGAGCAGTTATGTTTGACATAAACAATCTACAAGAACTACATGAAAATGTCATCTTTGACATCATATTCTAGAAATTGATGCATCTACTATTCTACTTCTGAAGATGTTATTTTTGACATATTCAAATAATTTCTTTTGGTAGCAAAAATTAGTCTTAAAAAAAATCAGAAAAGTTTATATAACTGGAATATGACAAAAGCATCAAATTTCATTAGGATTGACATTTTCTTTTAGTTTTACTCGTCAATAATTAAGAGAGAAAAAAAAATCGATTTTTTTCGATATGACAGAAAAACACCATAAAATCGATTCGTACTGCATCAAATAGTATTCTTCATACTCTCGAAACAAGTTTTCGTCAAAGCTCAGTCCTTTCACCTCGTCACTATTTTTTTAAGAATAATCTAATCTGTAGTTTTGTCTAAATAATATTAGTTTCATTTGAAACAAAAGCTCTGAATACATATCCATTTTTATGATGTTTTTACTATTATATTGAAAAACAAAACGACTTTTTTTTCGTAACTATTGACGAGTACAATCAAAAGAAAATATCGAGCCTAATGAAACTTGAATTTTTTGGCGTATTCTAGTGTTTTAATTCAATGTGCATTGAAGAACTTCGAACAAGGTCTTAATATTTTTAAGCGTTAGAAGTACTGTGTAAATCCGCAATACACAATTTAATAAGCAAAAATATTTCTAACTTCGAACTTTAATAATATTGATGATAGGATACTTCATTCAAAGTTTAAAACATCTTACCTATTTAGTCAAATGTATGTGCTTACTAGAAGCACATCCAAATGGTTTATCACCGATAGACAACAAAAAAAAAAAAACATTTTTTTTGTTCCTTCCTTCCAAGGAAGTATTGGGAAATTTCTGTTGAACTTCAACAGAAATGTGAAGTGCTGTTATTATTTAAAGTGACTAGCTGGTTCTTTTCTCAAGAGTGGAATTAAGAGGTTTTCATAATAAAAATGTGGGATGGACTCTAAATTCCTATTTACCAAAAATAGAAGTTGCAAAATCATAGACGACTCAATCATTTCTCTAACGTCTGCTATGATGTTTTTTACCTCCGGAAAAATAATATTGAAAAAAAATAATATCAAATACGCAAACTTACATTTCGAATGTTTTATTTGAACTTATGAAGGATTAGAAAGTCTGATGATTTTCCATCGAATAGGTTAGAAACGAAAGAATTTTATAGAACTAGACCAAAGCAAAAAGAAAAAGAAACAAAATTTAACTTTAGCGAAAGAAAACATAGATTTTTTCCAGTTCTATCTTGCCTACCTCGGTACAGTATTGATTACGTATATAACTTTCTTGGATGGACTGAATTCAATCTGTCGTCATCGCTCGTACTTGCGGAAAATTTTTAAAATATGTGTTTGCTTACAAAATATTTATCAACTTATCTTAACACATTCTATACAAGTATGTAAATCATTTGAAAGTATTTTTAAATTGTACATGAAAATATGCGAGATCATGTACGAGTCTTATCGTTATGTTTATTTGCCATGCTCTACTACTACACTTCTATGTGTATGAAAAGTACATAACTTCCATATGTTGAAATGTCATCCGCATGTTCTTATACGATGAGTAGAATTTCGATAAATTCTATATGTACATGAGAAAAACAACACTTATATCTATGAATACTACTAAATATTAGCTCATATAAGAATTAAGATTTTATTTTTTTTTCTTCAACATATCCTTATTGATTTCTTGTTAAAATGGATTTATTCTCCTACAAACATGCAATACTTATCATATAAAAACTTGTTCATTTTTTCAAAAATTTTCTATTAGTTATTAACATTCATATATAATATACATGTCAAAAAAATTATCGAACAATAATTATATTCAATAGTGTTCAACTTAATGAGAATAAATAGTTGATTTAACGAAGAACCTTCTCATATGAACGAAATTATCTAAGTTCAAATTTTATATCTAGAAATAAAACATCCTTCTTACACATACAAGTATTCTTACGCATTAACATGCGAAAATATTAAATATGTACATGCGAAAAACTATCATGTATATATAAACACGAATATAGTCAACAAGTATAGATCTGATGTTATAATCATCGATGTATTTTCTTTTTATAATTATGAATGATTGAATAAATCACTAAAATAATCATTATCAACTGATCTCATCACGAAATAGATTATATTTATATTATTTAATTTCTTAAGCTTTTAATAAAAAATTTAAAAAAAGAAAGATATAAGCTATTATTCTATTGTATAGATTAATCTAAAGATTATTTTAAAAACAAAAATTAAGAAAAAAAATTGAATTCTAACAAAACTATATTTACATATAAAATAAAAGACAAACATATGGACATAAATATAAACAAGTATTTGTTTTAATTTCCAGACGAATAATTTAAGAATTATATCTTATCTGTTCGCATTGTCAAAGAAAAAAAAAACATGAAGAAAGAAAAGTAGATGAAAAATAAAACCTATATGAAAACACCTGAAGACAATGCACATATGCTAACCTCAATAATATGATAAGGTTATTTACAACAATATGTGTAAACTAGATAAGATATAACTACTGACTATAGTCAATCTTAGACATTATATTAAGAATTTGATACGACAAAGATTTACTCTATACGATGAAACTTAATATATGACTTTAGAATCCACTTATTTTCTACGTCTATATTTTCTTTATATAAAATTGATTAATAATTATAACAACAATACATTCAGTAGAGATTTACGTGCAAAATAAAGAAACTCAAATAACCTACCACAGTATTATATTGTCAATAGCAAAAATAGTAATAATATATTGTGCGTTATTTGGTTTTATAAGAAAAAAAATAACGATAATAATCAAGTCACGGATTGATGAACAATAGAACGTTTGAAGAATAGACATTATACGAAAAAAAAAATCAATAGTGATGACAATGTCAACATAAAGAACATCGTCATTCTCGCGTCTTTTTTTTACTCAAGCGACAGGGTCTCTACTGTTTTGATAACACCATGGTATTTTATTTCTCGTTGCTGTACTAGCGCACACATGCACACACACACACACACACACACACACAAGATCGATTGCTTGTTCGCTTCTCTTCTTTGCCATTCACTTCTTTCTTTCTATACTATTTGCTGCTCCTGCTACTGCTGGTGCTATTGCTTGCTTCTTCCTTTTGCGCGCTCTCTCTCTCTTTCTCTCATGCACTTCTGTATCTTGCCTCATGAGTACGCTACTCAACGAGAGACATAGACAAGTAACAAGCTGTCCCTCGATATAAACAGAACCCTGGATTTCATAAAGTATTTTCTGTTTCTCACTTGTTTTTTTATCTTTCTTTCCTCTCGTCACATATGCGCAAGACTATAAAAGAACAGAATAGAGAAAAAGAATATATATATATATATATATTGTGTCGTTTCAATTTCGTTTTGTTCACGCTAAATATGTTCATTGTAGAAACTCTCGCTTTCTATTATCATATATATATTTTTCAACATCTAGCCATTTTTATGATAACTATCATCATCTATTGAATCAATCGAAATTATAAATCTGAATAAAATCATAGGTTGAAATAACTTTCTTTCGTTTATGACAAAGAATAACTTCAATGTATTGTCATGATAACCTTGAATTAGAACTGATCGTCTATAATTGGTCATCATTTCCGATGATTTTAAGTGTTCATCGTTCGTTTGTTGTCGGCAATACATCATAAAAGAAGAATAAAGAAAGGAAGATGAGGAGAAATGACCTTCAATAGTAAGCAACAACAATGATGATGATGATGATGATGATGATCATCGTCATCGTCATCATTGTCGGTACCTCGAAATCAAGGCATTACTCTTCTACTCTTGTGTTCTGTTTTCTCCAGACTCATCGATTCTGACAGACGTAGAGACAAAGAACAACACTATATTGTGTGTCATGCATGGAAGAACCTCGAAAAAAGAAAACGAGAGAATAAAGAAACACAGATTCCAATTACCCGCGTGTTTCTCGTTTGCTTTCTCTTCCTCACTTGTCGTCGTCAAGGTCATACATCACCGTTCTATTTAAAGAATATAAGACAATACTATATAGAAACAAAAATAAAATAACAATCAATTATTGGCTGTAGATGTGATATTAAATAGTATCTTTCTTTCTTTCTTTTTTAATTTTATATGATTGATCAGTGTGAACCTTAACAATGTTCTTCTTTACTAAAAATAGATAAAATTGAAAGATAATTTAAGGGCATGTGAGTCTATTATATTTGCATTATAGATTTTTATTTTTGATAATCATATTCTTGACAAGGTTATATTTTATTATGCACTCTCACGCATGTATTTTTGACTTGGTTAAACATAATATTCACGTAAAAGAATTCAAAGTTTAATTGGAACTATAATTAGAGATATGCTTAATAGAGCTAAATGCATTTTTTTTTCCTCAAAATCTTGAGTTCGAATGAAACTAAACAATAATTAATTGATTTTTGTTTTGAAAATAATATATTCTCTTGAATTATGATAGTTTGTATAAAGAGTACTTAACGAATTATTCTATTGTCAATATTTTGATATGGTTGATTAAAAATCAAGTTTTAATCATCTCAAGAGACATGTAAGAAATAATTGTAATAATAGAATTAGGTTCAATTTAAAATTATTATATTTCATATAATCGAGAATGGTAAATCTATTGAATGATATATTTAGTAAAATATTACCTTGAGACTAACAGTTAGAAAAAAATCAAATTAAAACATGACATGATATTTACATAATTCCGTATTCTAAAGAAAACAAAGTAAAGGATCAATTTTTAGACTTTTGTTTTATTAAATTTAACGTAAAACAGATTATAATACTCAATGAGACAGATGTTTCTAAAAGCACTCTAATCGTGCTTCTCAAGTCATCGTCAAAGTCACGTGAGAATGCTAAAAAACAGGCAACGTTTGCAGCTGAAAAACGTGCAAAATTTTTTCCTTCGTGTTTTTGCTAATAAAAAATGGCTTTCCAATGCGTGACGAATGTCAAAAGTCTCGTGAGAAAATTTTTTGGACCTTTTTTAAGGGTCTCAATAGAACTTTTATAGCTTTTTTTTTCACCAATAGATAGCATTAATTATTCTCTGTATTTGAAGATATCGTCCAGAAAAAAAAGAGGTTAAAATAGACCGTTGAAAATTTAAGAAATATTTAAAGTTTGTTATTGTATGATAAATTCAAGGTTTACTCACAGCTGTAAATACTTATATAAGTGTCATGTTTGCTTTAGTTATCAGATACATAACATTAGCACTTCAGATATGTGTTCTCTTATGACACTGTCTTTTCTTTTTTTAGTTAAGCAGAATTATTAAGAATATTGATGTAAAACAATGGTCAAGTGAAATCCAACTGAAAGTATTATTATAATTTATAATGTTCTTTCTTACAATTTATTTCTATAACAACATTTATTCGTTTGATGAAAGTTGGTATTAAAGATGCTTCCTTCTCTTTCTGAAGTTTCTAGAAAGTGACTCATCAGAAAAATTTGAAACTTTCAGAACAGGTGGATCTTGACAATTAGAATAAAAGTATGTCATCCGGGAGGCTGTCTTCTATGAGATACTAGAATCACAATACTCCCAATTTCCGCTCACGTTTCTCTGAGATGCTATGCTCGATTGAGTTGAAAATTTTTACAGGTGTTAGACGCTTTTTGGAGTGGATGTCTTTTTTTGTCTTTCGAATAAAAAAAGCTAAAATATCAAAAGCAGAACAGAGGTTTTTTTGTAAGGACTAGCAAAAATCAGCAGAACAATATTTTTTTGAAGCCAAAAAAAAGTACTTATTGTAAATAGTGTATAGTATATGTGAAAAAAAGTTCCTGCTTGACCGGAAATACCACATCAGAGAAACGGGAGCGTTCTTGTACCATTTTGTTTTCATGAAGAAGTTAGTTTGAGCAAAACATGAAATAATGTGTAGTTTTCGCTAATTTGATTTCTTCTCGAATTTTTTAACATTTAAAGTTAATTTCTGGATCTCAAAATGCTCTGACGAGAGAATCTTTTCATATGTCTCTTTCTAATTTCAATGACTTTTTGCCTATAGATACTACATAGCGTTTTAATAAAAATCCTAGAAGGATTTGGATGCCTATTGAAATTTGACTAAGCTATCGAATTTTTTTCTCGAGGCACCAGATTTTCAGAACACTCGTATTTTAAATTTCGACTTGGAGCTTTGCGCATACAAAGAACTCAACTAAATTAACTTCCAATAAAAAAAATTCAGAAGTTTTCAACAAAGTCTCTTCAATATATAGACTCTTTTCCATGGATAGTATATATAACATGCATTTTTTTGAAAACTTTATATCTCGAAGAAACTTTATTCAAAACTTCTGAATTTTTTTTTTGGAAGCTAGTCTAATTGAGTTCTCTATATGTACAATGTTTCAGGTTCAAATTCGAATTCGAATATACAAGTGTTCCGAAAACACGAGACCTTGAGAAAAAAATTCAATAGCTATGTTAAATCTTAATACGAGACACAATCCTTTTCTAATTTTTATTAGAATACAATGTAATATCTATAAGCAAAAAAAAATATTGAAATTGATAGTGTGCATCTGTAGAGATTTCCTCATTAGTAAATAGATACTACTTTCGACTATATAATAGCTACAAAAAACCAAACTTTTGAGTTACGAGACACTGAGAGTAAGTATCCTTAATCATACATCATCAAAATATATTAATACATATTTAAATAATTAGAATCATTCAATTGAAAAATGACCCAATTTATAATCAAATGATATTTAATTTTGTTAATAAATAATGCATAGTTTACTAATTTTAAAAAAAAAACTTTATTGTTATTATTATTACGATATAAATGAATATAATAATCATTGCATGAAAAAAGAAAAGAAAACCATATTGGAATGTACATGAAGTTAGCCAATTGAAAAAAGAAAACACGTAAAAACGACAAAAAAAATTGTGCAAAAAAAGAAAAGAAAAATTGAGATTCATTTCGAATCAATGATATGTCTCTTTAGCTACCCAACCTTCAGGATATTTTCTAATAAAAAATTTTCGTATTTCATCATAACCAAAAATCATCAATGCAAATGGTATAGGACATAACCACCATAGAGGTCTAAATATTGTTAATATTTAAAAAGAAAATCGAATTAAAAAAAGAAAAAGAAAAATCTTACTGTAATCGTTCAAGAAAAATTGCACGATTAAGACCTGGTATATAAATCAATAAAACAGCTACAACTGGCATAAATATTAAACAAAAATTGACAAACATATTTCTATAAAGCAAAAAAAAACCAACAAAAATAGAACATAGAATTAAATAAACATTAATCATAATTAATTTACGTTCGTAAGCCTTGTTGAAATAATGATAAACGACGAGTTTTACATATGAGTAAATTAGCCATTTGTACAACAATTATAGATGCTAAAAATGCTGCATAACCCATATATTCAAGTATTTTTCTTTGTCGATATGTCTACATAAGAAATATATATATATATCATTTAAAAATAAATCTTTTTTTCTTATTACCCATTCTTGTCCATATGAATCTTCTAAATCATTAATAGCTGCTGCATCCCAGGCTTTTCGAATACCTAGTAAACGTGATGGCCAAAATCCATTTTCAGCCATAACAACAACCCACGTAAAAAATCCAGCTGTTATTTGTATAAAACCAATTTGACCCCAACAAAGTGATAAAAGTCTAATATAGAATAAAAATAAAAAATAAAAAAATTTTCTTTTATTCAATAATTTTTCTTCTTTTTACCTTCGATTAATAAGTAAATCTCGAAATTTATCAATTGGTCCTCTTGTCATTATATCAGATTCTGGTCTTTCATATGCAAGTGATATTGTTGGTAATAATTGTGTTATTAAATCAACAAGTAATAATGTTATTGGACCAAGTGTTAAAGGTATTTGAAATATAATAAACATAAGAAATGGTACAAGTTGTGTTGCATTAACAACAAGACAATAAGCTAAACATTTTTTAATATTTTCCCAAAGATAACGACCTTCTTCAATAGCACCAACAAGTGTATTTAAATCATTATCAAGTAAAACAAGATCAGCTTCTTGTCGTGATGCTTCACTACTACCATTAAGCATAGCAACACTAACATCAGCTTTTTTTATTGCACCACGATCATCAGATGATTGACAAAAACATGCTACAACAGCTTTGCCTAATTGTGCACATTCAACAATTTTTTGTTTTTGTCGAAGTGTTGTTCGAGCAAAACAAACTTCAGGTGCATTTATTATTGTATCAGCTAAATCAAGTTGTGATATACTATGTAAATCACGTCCATGAATAACAATCGCTGTTGCTTGTCTATTATAAAGAAAGATAAACAAATAAAAAATTTTTAAAATTCATTTCAAATATTTATTTTAATCATACCGTGGTTCAACACGTTCAACTGGTATACCAAGTCTAATAGCTACATCTTCAACAGTTTCTGATTCAGATGAAAATATAGTTAAACGTCTAGCAAGTGCACATGCTGTAACAGGATGATCACCAGATATTAAAATAACCTGCAACAAAATAAAGAATTTTTCATATACTTTATAAATCTCATTTATAAGGATGAGATTTGGAACTTCGATATCGGACCGATCGATTTTCTGGTAGAGCCCGTCGGGTCGGATCTGGATTCGAAAATTTTGAACCTGCCGGTCACTAATTTAGTTCAGTTTATTTTTATTACTTTTTAGAGTTGGAAAACTAGTATATTTTTGTTTGTTTTTAATAATTTTCAAGACTTTAATAATTGTAACAAGAAAATTCAAAATTCAACTTTGAATCTGATTTATTTTTTTCCTTCTGACAATAGTAGCTGATGAACAGAAAAGTTCGTCGAGTGAGGGAAACACAACTTTTTAACAGCAACCAAAAATTAAAACGGTATCCTACTTTCAGATACATTAAATAATGATCTCAGATGATAAAAAACATCAATCTTATCATTTCTTATGAAGAACCTAGTTCAGTCAAGCATAACTTACTTTAACATCAGCTAATCGACATTTTTCAATAGCTTTTACAGTATTTTCTTGAATTGGATCACTAAATGACATAAGACCTAGAAAACGCCAATTTTCTTGAGGACCATCATCACGATGATATTGTCGATCAGCAAAACCTAAATTAAACAAATAATAAAATTAATTTCAATTTTGAAAGAAATATTTTATTTACCAAGAACAGTTTCACCAAGTGAACCCATTTGAATAAGTGTTTCATTAAACATTCGTTCTAGAACAATATCACCATCTTTTGGTATTTCTTCATCATTTAATAAAACAGTTGCACATCGATGAAAAATACGTTCTGGTGCACCCATCATACAATCAAGATACATTCCTTCCATATTTGGTTCATTATTAAAATGAAATGATTCCTTAATAAAAACAAAAAGATAAAAACGAAATTATTTTTTTTTCTCTCAATTACGAACAATTCTTTTATTTTCCGATGTAAAAGGACGAAGATCACGTCGAGGATACAATTGACGTATAGCAGCTATATCTAAGTCCGCATATTCAGCATATTTTATAATTGCTATTTCACGTGCATCACCTTCCCTAATTTTTTTTAAAACAAAATAATTCAAAGAAAAACAGTTTTTGTTTTTTTTTGTGATCAACAAACCATTCTGTTAATGGTGTATGTCGAGTTGCCTGATGTTGATCAATAAAACATTCAGCTTGACTACAAAGTATAGCTGTACGCATTAATGTTTGCCAACCTGACATTTGCATACATTCATGTATAACTAAAAAAGAAAAAGAAACAAAGTTTTAGTCGAATAAATTTCAATTAAATATTTACTTGTTAGATCATCCAATGGAGCAGCTGATAAAATACGTACTTGATTTGATGGTATCCATATTTGACTAGCTCCCATGTTATTACTTGTTAAAACAGATTTATCAACAAATAATATTGTTGTACAAGCTAAATCATATAATGCATCAATAACTTTAACAAGACAATTTCTTGTTGCCATACGTTGTGCTGTACGTGTTAAACATAACTATACAACGACAAAAAAAAAGATATTTGAAACATAAAATTTTTTTTTTCTTTCTTTACCTGAATTATAGCTGGTAGAATTTCTGGAATACAAGCAATATAAACTGATATCATTATTTGTATAGCATACAGCCAATAATAACCGGTTGAATATAGAATAATAAAGAAAACAACACCAAGAGCAAGACCAAATACCGTAAGAAAAAGAAATAACGAACGAATTGTACGTGCATATATTGTTCTTTTAGGATCCAAACCTAAAAATTTAAGATTTTACAAAAACAAAAGTTGTTATCACAAGCTCTGCGAGATTAAAATATGAAATACAATGTAGCTACTGTTGCTACTCACTAGAAGATTGTTTTATTCTATCTATTTTAGGACACATTTCTTCATCACTTTCTTTTTTACTTAATTGTTCAGAAATGCAATGAAGAAGTAGTAAAGAGACATTATTAATATATGGTCTTTGATAGTATATCAACGACGTCCGTCACGGTCTGTCTCAGACAGGAGGTACGTTGTCCAGGTGTCTGTCACGGCATATGACGATCTCTGACTATTATCTATCACGTTCTGAGACGATCTGGGACTAGAGTCCTCAGTGTCCTCTGATTCGTATCTGTCACGGTCTCTGGCTAGTGTCTGTCATGGCTTGTGATGATCTCCGACTAACGTCTGTAATAGCCTCTGGTCAGCATCTGTTGTGGGGATGCAAATTTTCATCACTATACTTCAACACTCCTTTTAGATCATGTTTCACAAAAATTATTTATCATAACTTACTTTCCGTTGTATTTGACATTTTACCCAATAATGTATGTTCGGCAGTTTTAACAACAATACCAATAGCTGATCCATGAGTAATCTAAGAGAGAAAAAAATCAATTATTTCGAATTTTACTTATAATATGAAATTAATTTAATTTACACTTGTTCCACACAATAACAAATTATTTGTTTGTAATGGATTTGTATTTGTATAATCAGCTGATTTAGTTACAGGATCAGAATCTTTTGTTATTATTGAATTATCAACAAGAAGGCCAGATGTATGTACAATACGAATATCCGCAGGTACACGATCTCCACCACGTACATGTATTATATCACCACGTACAAGATCTTCAGAATTGATACGTTGCCATTCACCTTCACGTTTAACATCGGCTTGCTAAAAAGAATAAATAAAGAAAAAAAATTTAACTCCCAAACCAAAAACTAATCAATATTATTTTTTTTTTCTTTTTTCTTAAATTATTTTATTTATATGCAGATAAAAAAAAACGTAACGATGAAGATCCTAATAAGTGCTCAACATTTTCTGTTTAATCCATGTTAAATATGGTACTGTACGAACGTAGACACCCGGAAATCCACGTTTCGAACAACCATAACCATATGATGTAATACCACTTATTGTCCATTCACCATTATTTTGATGCATCAATGGACCACCGCTATCACCAGCACTAGAAACAAGAAAAACCAATCAGTATTTCCAAATAGAGAAGTCCAAACAAGAATATACCAAGTATCTTTTGACCAATCTAATGCTGCTGCACATAATTGTTTTGAAGTATCATAATGAACATCTGTATAGACTCGACAATTTGTTGCTGGTAAAATATTAACATTAGCTTGTCGAAGTACATTTGAATGAACACGTGATGTTTCTGTAACTGTACCCCAACCGGCAACAGTTACTTGTGAACCTGGTAAAATATTATTTGATGGTAAACAAATTGGTGATATATATCTTGTTACTATTACAGGTCGATCAAGTCTTATAATAGCAATATCATTTTCAAATGTACTTGATATAAATCTTTCATGAACAAATATACGTTTAGCACCATAAATTTCATCCGATCGTGTTGAACGAATATCATGAATACCAATACGTAAAATAAAAAGTGATTCTAATGTTGGATTTGTTGATGTAAATGGAACATAACGATCATCAATTTTTTGTTCAAGACAATGTGCAGCTGTAAGAACATGTGATGGTTCAATTAATGTTCCACCACATATATGAGTTCGATTTTGCCATAGACCATTTGGATGACGATATCGAATACCAATTGATACAAGCCAAGGCCATCCATATGGAGTTGATTCAACACCATTTATTATTCTTGAAAACACTGAATTAAATAAATTCATTATATATCCAGTATGTGTTGTTGATGGAAATAAATTTAATGATGATGATGTTGTACGACCACATTTTGTTTGTATAAAACGTGATTGATTATCTATGAATGAATTTGTATATGTTTTATTTTTTACAAATATATCTCGTATATGATGATTTATTATTATTGGACAACAATAACGTACACTATAATCATCACAAATTTTTTGTTGAAATTTTGGATCATAATTATTTAAACAAAATACATCAAATGAACGTAATAAAATCATATCAAGTGTATGATTCATATCAATACCGGCTTGATTAACAGCTGATACACTACGAGGTTCAGCACAAACAATTGTTGGATGTCGACTACGTATAGCAGTATGTAATTCATATTCACCTTTTAATGATGGTTTATGAAAATTAAACCATGGTGTCCATGATAATGAATTTTTTGGTTCACATGTTGTTGTATCTTGTCCATTAATAATTGTTATTAAAAAGATTATCAATATCATTTTTTCGGTATTTTATTTTGTTTTGTTTTGTTTTTTTTTGTTAATATTCAATAACGAATAGTTACAATAATAAACATCAAGTCGAGACTTATTGGATTAAAAAAAATGACGAGAGTTCGAACGAAATATACAATAATATGTTTGAATAAAAAAAAATGTCATCATTATCTTGTGTATGTGTCTGTCGATTTTTGAAGGATCATCTTCATTATTCACAAACTTATTTTATGATGTGTGATGTGATGTTTAAGAGAAGGACGAACATGAATACACACCTTTCTCTTTTTCCTTCTTCCTCTTCTTCTTCTTCTTCTTCTTCTTCTCTCTTAAACACACTTTCGTCCTCTGACGATAATCGGAGGGCTTCCGTTTTGTTACATTGTCTACTGATCTTTTTCTTGTTGTTATGTACACGAAATATCTCAATTTAGAATTTTTTTTTCTTACTTGTTTTATTTGATATCGCAAATATTGTAATTTGTTGGCACTTATATGGCTAACAGCAAATGTAAAAATACTTGGTAAAAGAATGAATATTATCAATACAATAAGCATATAGAGCTAAATATAAAATTACATAAAAATAAAAAAATTTAAAAATTATATTAAATATTGATTAAATTACATTCTCAAATGTTGGATCTTCACGTGTATTAAGTTGTATAGCAAAAGCCACAAAACAAAGTATAGCAAGTAATGATAAAATTGAAACAAATAATATATAAGGTTGTAACCAAAAACGTTCACATGATTTTGAAATACTAACATGAGGTGGTTCAATATGATTACGACCTTCATCAACTAAACGTTGTTTGGCTTGTATTTTTGTTAAACCCTTTATCAATAAACAAAAAATGAAAATGAAAATTTTAAAATAAAAATAGAACTTTGTCGTTCTGATATATATATATATGCTTTAATGAAATTTATAATTTCAGGAATGATTTTTCTTTCATAGATTAATAATCAAAAACAAAAAGGTCAGTTTGTTAAATAATCTGATAAAACAGATAATGGTAATATCAATTCTTTTTTTTTTCGTAAATCTTTCAAAAATTTATTTAAGAAAATACAAATTTTGACGTCATTCATAATATTCCAGAATAAATAATTCCGAAAAGATGATTAGCATTCATTTAATTACCGTTCTTAGATCTGTATCAAATCGATGAATAAGTTCTTCAATTGAAATTTGATGTTCATCCTAATATATAAAGAGAATAATTTTTGATCACAAAAATAAAAAACAAAAACTTCTAGAATTTTAATAAAACTTACATAGACAAGATCAGCATTAACAACATTTAAATCAATTTCATTACCAATACGTTTTTGTTTTGTACGATAAGGTGGTCGTGTATGATCTCGACTAACAGCCGATCGATAGGATGCTATTCGAGTTGAATCATTTCGATCATCACTGCCTCCATTTGCATAAGCACCATTCTAAGAAATAGAAGAAATAAATACGATTATGAACTTTTCAAGGTCTTCATACTGATAACCTTTTTCTTACCATTTTTATTTTATTGATTGAATGTTTTTTATGAGCAGTAAAGGATTATTCATATAACCTTGAGAATGTCGTGTCTAAGCAAAGGACACAATGATATACACTCAATCTGTCCACTACTATAATGGCGGTCAACGCATATATGAATGAATCATGCACCTCTAGACATGAGTTTCTATTTTTTCTTTTTTTTTTCTTCTTTCTCTTTTTCTGCGGCCCTTTTACCTCTCACGTTTTTTTTTCTTTTATATTTCAACCTACTGTCGCGATTGGGCATTAAAACGGAACAGACGGAAGAAAATTTCACTCGGCCAACATTACCATTGTCGACATTTTGCGTTCTTCATTAATTCACCGCTAAAAGAGAGACATATGTATATAAAGAAGAGAGAAAAAATAATGGCATTATATCCATTCTTTAGTACTTTAATTCATTTTATGATATTCCCCTTATTTTTTATATAGACTTTCTTCTTATATGACAAATAAAAAAAAAACTGAAGTATTGATATAACTTGAACTAAATATAACTATACAATCGGAAAGAAAAAAAAAAACCAATGTTTAAATTAAGAGACAACACTTGGTAAAAAATGATAAGTAACTAAAATGTCATTGGTAGTCAATTCTGTTGGTTTTATATTTCGACGTGATCGTTTTGTATTATGAAAAATAAAAATTGATATTAATAATAAAATAAGTATCAATATACCAACAAGTAAACATGTATGATACCAATGAAATGGTTTACACATAGTACGATGTGATAACATATCCCAAAATTGAAAACGTTCTTCTAAAAAATTATTTTCTATACGTATTTTATGTGCATGAAAATTTATATAAGATTTATTTGTTTTTTCATATGGTGGCCAATAAATTGAAACATTATTTGGTTCATTTGGATTTCCTTGCAAAATGAAAAATTTACTATTTTTCTTTTTTTTATTATGACAAGAAAAATTCGTTACCTGTTTTAGCAAAATTTGTCCAATATCGAATCATTTGATAACTAAGTTCAATTTCTTTTGGTGTATAAGATAAATCCATATTATAAGGCATATTTAAAATTGTTTGATTTGTACGATTAAAGAATGGTATACCCCATATTAAATCAAGTTCAGCAAAATGTCCAACCATATGTGGCATACGTCGTAGAATATTTTCAAAATCGAATATTGGTGGATATGTATAATAATAAACATAAGTTGATGCTGATGATTCAGAATGTAAACGTTCATGAAGAAAACGAACAAGATCATAATAAAACATTAAATCACTACATGAAATATTCGATTAAAATAAATTTTCATTTGATAAAAATATATTACCTGACTAGATTTGTATAGAGATCAGCTATTTCAGTTACATTATGTTGATGAATTGTCTGAGGCATATATCGTGCTTGTATTTCTTTATAGAAACATAAATGATTAGGATAATTTGTCTGTAAATAATTTTTAATATATTTATTTTTCTTAAAATAAAAAAATCCACGGGGTTGTTCAGGTTCAATTGGTTTATCAGATGAAGAGTTTGTCGAATTATTTTGACTATTGTTTAGTGTTGATGATCGTGAATTAGTTGTTAAATATGCAATTGTACGATATTTTTTTGGTAAATAATGATGAAATATATGTTCTTGAGCGAAATATAATGATTCATCAGCTGTTGCACCAATTAATATATCAACATTAACAAGTGGTCCAGTACGAATCAATTGTTCAATATTATCGGTTAATATATTATTATCAATCACTGGAAATCTAATTTTAGTATATGAAAAAAAAAAAAGAAACAACAACTATTATTAAAAAACTATCAATTCTAATAAATATATATCTCGTACGGATAATTTGGTGATATTTCTAAACCTGAATGATACATATAACGAAATTCTTTGGCTGATAATTTTTTAAATTGTTCAATATTGGATTGAATAAATTTTTTCTTTGTTTTCATACCATTTCGGTTAACAACATTATCATATCGAACTTTTGGATGTTGATCGGTTGCCCTATATAAAAATTGATCAAAAAAAAGAAACCATTATAAAAACAAACCAAAGTTAACATAATTTACCATTGATTTAATGGACTACCGCTTTGAGCAATAACTCGAGCTATTAAACCTTTCGATCGTTTTGACATTGCAAGTAGAACAGCATTAGCTGCACCAGCTGAATGTCCAACATAAGTTATACGTTTTGAATCACCATTAAAATTTTTAGCATTAATTGATATCCATTTTAATGCTAATAATTGATCATGTAAACCATAATTTCCAGACATTATATTTGTATCTGGTGTTAAAAATCCTAATATATTTAAACGATAATTTATTGTTATCACAATAACATCACCAATTGCAGCTACAGCACTTCCATCAAATAATGAACCTGAACCTACTTGATTCGAACCACCATGACAAAATACCATAATTGCTTTTGGAGTTAAAGATTTTGTTTTTGGAATAAACATATTTAATGTTAAACAATCTTCATCATACATATCAGATAATTCAAATGGACCATATAAAAGACCACCAGGAGCTTGTAGACATGCTGGCGTTCGTTTTATGGCATGTACAATTTTTTTAGCATTATATTTTCGTAAGATAGGCATTTCAAAACGAACTGGCTTTTCACCATATGGAATGCCAAAATATTGTCGAATTGAAACATTATGAATTAGAATTCCTTTACCTTGAAATAAACCTGATGTAGTATTTATAAGTAATTCATTATTCAAACCATTTGAAAAACTTCTTATTTAGAAAAATAAAAATTAAAGAAAAAACAATATTTTATTGAAAATTTATATTACTTTATATTGTTTAATGATTGAACTTTCTCTAAATTGAAGAAAAACAAGAGGATCAACAATACCGAGGTTTGGACCATCGATAAGAGACGACGGTTCGATAACCGTATCGCATTGATCTGAAGAAAATAGAAAAACAACAACCTGCTCAATTGTATGGATGATTTTTGCTCATCTATTATAACTGTCGTTAAGCGTGTTTTTTTTTCATTGACAATAACAAAAACAAAAATACCCCGACTTTCTCATTTCTTATTATGGATATAGAACCTTTATGAACAGGTAAGCTTTTTCCTGTAGAATCATGTCAAAGTACAAGTAAAAACAAGACTAGTTTGATACTCAGTCATATAATAAGAATCGATCTGTGTGTCTGCAATGTCACATTGAGATTTCCTGCCACTGTAACTACTCGAAAATCGAGCGACTGATTTTGTTTCTCGATGTTCTGGTGAAGAGAAGAAAAAAGAAAGAAAAAAAGAACAAAAAAGAAAAAGGGAAAAAACATCGTCTCTTTAAAAATCTTGTTGCCGCTGTCATCACATTGACAATAGCATTTATTGGCTTTGTCAGTGATCAAATAATAACAAAATAATATAACAACATATAAGATGTTTTTTCTTCAAATGTAATAATGCTGATTTTGGTTCTAATATTCGTATGATCTCAATTACAATATCTATATTGTTTTGGCTTCTCTTTTTTTTCTCTGTTTTATACTATTAACGTCTTTCTCGATCTCACTTAACATGGTATGCATAGCCTTGAATCGCCCGATGTACACACGAAATTAGTAGCCTCATTTTTTTGTGCTTAATCAAGATCGACAAATAACATGACTGTGTCGTCTTTGATATATATGTTGTTTATATTTATTCTTTGGTTTTTTTCCTCTTCTTTGATGATTTTTTTTCTTTTGCGCAATCATCAGTTAAGTTGGGCGGCACAAAATACGATACCTTCATGCATACATGTACGTACGATAGTGATTAATATGTACACAAGGGAGAAAAAAAACGAGAAAAAGAATAGGAAATTCAGTTGTGATTGTAACCTTTTTTTTTCCATTCAATCAATAACGATCAACAAGATATAACAGAAAAGAAAACTAGGAAAGAAAAACAAATGGATGAAGAAAGAAGAGAAAAAAACTGTAAAAAGTGATTCTCTTTTAAGAGGATTTCAAATAATATGGATGAATCAATTTCATCAATCGCAGCTTTCTGATCATGAGAATTGATAGATGATAGACATGAAGAAAAAGATCTTTATAGTCTATTTTTTCCAAGTCAAAGTACCATAGTTGGTTTTTATAGGTTCATACAAATGAAAGTCAAACTCGGAATAAAATGTTTTGAAAACGTACGTACAAGATAAAAAGAATTTTACTTGTTTATTGTAGTTTTCTAAATCAATTCAATGATATCGAATTATTCATTTAGATTTAAACGGATACAATCGACATGAAATGAATTATTAAGCTTAAGAATTTTTTTTTGTATAATTAGTATCATAATGATAAATTGCATTCTTGTGTAACACTTGAGGTTTTGTGAAAGTATTAGAATATTCATGTAAACTTAGAGCAATAATAGTTTATTGATTTGAAAATCTAGTCTTTTGATTATTTTAAAATATCAAATTTATAAATGAACATTAACATATTCAATAATACAAGAATATATCATATTAAAAAAACGTATTAATGAAATCGAGAATTTTGAATACAAACGACAATTATTAATTTTTAAGGTTTGATTGCATGTTACATAGAAACCGAAAGAAAAATCAAATGACACCTTAAAAATTTCATATGCATATAAGATGAATTCATAGTAGAGAATAATGTAAAAAGTTATTAAGTACATTGAAAACTTTTATTTTAAATCTGACATTTTAATTAATACAAATTATAGATTATCGTTATGTTTTACAGTTTGAAAGATTCTGTTCAGCGACTGATTAGTATTACTAAGATTAATACCATATGTTACGTCGCTTGACATTGACTGACTTTAAAGGTTGTTTTATCTGATCAATGGAAATTATTTCAGACAAAAAAAAAACATTTTTTATCAGTAAAAATGCTTTTGATTGAATTCATTATAGAATTTTACTTTTTATGACCTTACAAATTGTTATTTTCTTTTCTCTCTTTTTTAACCATTATACATAAACATTCACAGTGCCCTTATTGTTATTGTTCTCTTTTTCATGTTACTGTGTATGTTAGTAATGGCAAATATATATATATATATATAACACAACATATATAAATAAAAGCAATCTGGACAAGGATTACTGATTAGACAACATCCTTCGTATGAAATAGATTGATGACGTGATCAGATTAATGGATAAGCGTTTGTACTAGAAAAAAAAAAGGATCTTTGACAGAAAATATTGAGAATAAAGTCATAAATATAAAAAAGACTCCAAATCTATTAGTGACATAACCAAGGTTGGACTAGGCTAAGCACCGTCCTATCACTAATCATCTTCGTCCAACCATTAGAAACAAGAAAAGCATAATAATTATCATAATTGATGATATATTTTATGGGTTTTCTCCAATATAATAGGATACTATCCACCATTTCCTAATTATGACACTACCATTTATCAGATTTTTCAACGGACATTATTCAATTGAGACAATAGAAACTATGACAGTTAAACTATAATATATCAAATGAAAGTATAGAATAATTTATCTTATTATGTACCATCTTGTTTTTCTCAATTGTTTGATGTTGTGCACAAACGGTAACTCGATTAACACTTTTGAGAAATATAAATGAATAGAATTCTCTCAAATATTCTTCTCCACTAAGAATCTATTTTGATAATCAAGACAACATATCAGAGTTTAATGTCAGCGCTAGAATTAGAAAAAAAAGATGAGCATAAACTCAATAACTCAACAATGATAGCAATTAGCGACCTACAGTTTTTATAAAATCAAAGGGGAAATTCTAGACGTCTTTTTGTTTGATACTATAGAAGATAAAATTATATCAAAATCTATCATCTTTGCAAAATATGCATGAAAACAGTGTTTAGTTTCAAGGAAAATTTGATACAAATCAACAGACTTCCATATAATTTGATTGAATAGATACGCGATTTTATTTGTTCAACATTGACATACGAGAAACTAATTATCTGAATCATGCCTTGCATGCACTATAGATCTGGAACACATATCATAATCAAAATTACATCGAAACCGAACATTATTTTCACGCATTTTTTTTTTGAATATTTTCCAAAAATGATGTGTTTTAAAATGATCTTATATAGTTTCAGATAAAACGATGTTCAGGGTTCTCCTATGTCGGTTGCTAAAAACTACAGGTTGCCAGCTGTTACCATTGTCGAGTTATTGAAGTGACACCCATTCCTCTTTAATTCTAACGCAGATATTAGTGCATGTTATATTGTAAGAGATGTAACATATTATACAAGTTTCTTTTGTTTTTTTTATTGTATAATTCAACATATTCCAACCTTATGTTTGATTCTTAATGTTGTACTTATCTAATCTGTTCTTGAGAATAAATTATATCTTCTCAAATTGTCGACAAACACATAGTGTTTTTTCATCAAACAATTATCATTGATATCTTAGAACAGATTAGAGAATCAGTTAACAACGAAAAAAAAACAAAACATATTAGTTTGCAAAAAAGTGAATATAATTACAACAATGTTAATTTTAAGATATTTTTGATTATTTTTTATCTCGATAGAAATTATCAATCCATGTATCTAATTCATTCAAGTCATAAGCATATGTTGTTATTCCAGGTTCAGCTTTGAGTATTAATTTTCCATCATTAATTATATAAAAACGAAATGGCCATGAACCATAAGTAATATGAAATGTATTATCCATACTATCAACAAGTATAGGCATTTCAAAGTTGAATTTTTTCTTGAATTCACGTGCATTTTCTAAACGTTCTACTAATGTTTTTGGTTGATCAACACATGATATAGTTTTTCCAGCTGGCCATTGATCACGTGCATGCGCCTCAGCAATATAAATTGTTAAAAGACGCATAGCTGGCGTATGTGAGCGAACTAATTTACTAAATGAATTAAACTTAGTAAGATGAAAATCTATAGAAACGATAAATAATTTACTTTAACCGCTCGACAGACGCCAGAAATGGAGGTCAGGTAGTTGAACCAGCGAAGAGTATTAACGGTTGTTCGGAAGTTATTTGTGAAAAAAGTGTAGTAGATTCTCCATCCAATGTAAAAAGTTTAACATCCAGTGCACATTGTCCTTGATTGACAAGACCTTGAGTAATTTTATTGTGTTTAACTAAAGAAAAATAAAGAAAAAATTAAAATTTACATTTCATTATAATATTTAAATTGTTTTATTTTAATTACTATAAAAAGCTTCTTTAATAATTGAATCATCTGGAAAACGTGATATAGCTGTTCGCAATGCATTTACATGACTATATCCAAAATGTTCAACGACATTTTGTTGAACTAAGTCGAGTACCATTCTACATATTTATTTCAAAAAGAAAAAAATTCGTTTTCTAAATTCAAAATCATTAATAATAATAATAATAATAAATCGACTTACGTTATAGCATTATCATCTTTATGATATAACTCGAAAAGTTGTTGAATAGGATCTGATAAACGTAAAAATGTTTCATATTTAATCATCTTACGAACTATGTCCAATGGTGGTAAATCATCACTCAATATTTGTTGTTTTTCTGATGAACAAGAAAATTTATCATCATAATACAAACTATTGTTAACATCTGGTGGTGTGTCTATTGCATCTGCCATTTACAAAGCAATGTAATATGCAATAAAAGCATATGTAAGGTAAAAAAAAAACTACACAATAATATTACTATTGTGTTGTGCAATATTGTTGCAAACAAAAAAAAATCTCAAGCACACACACATGAATATTAAAGAAAAATAAATTGATGTAACGAGTTGAGTAATCATTATAATTCATAATAATGATGTATTCATATTTCGAGGTTTCTTTGATTATTGTACAATAAACTATATACAAAAGATTCTTACGAAAGAGATTTCCTGAAAATAAAATCACAATTCAAAAGAATATAATATTAAATCAAATTCATTTTAATTTATTTCAAACTTCACTCAAACCTTGCTTTTTTTTGTCAAGGTTATATTCTGTATATTTTTATCAATAATATTTTATACATATATTGAAATTCTACACTTTATTATTAGTACATTGTAATTTAATCCACGTTAAAACTTCTTTTATTAATTTTATTTTTCTTTGATCTAACTCTATAGGATATAATCATATGTTTAAAATTAAATGCGAAATAATGACCTTGTAAAATGTCACGAGGTTTCTTGGATGTCAAAAATCAAGGGCAATCAAGCAGCATGATTTCTCAAATTTATCTATTGAAATGCATGTCTCCGTTTTTTTTTCTTTCTAAATGACAGGAAGCATCTCTACATAGAATTCTTTCGTAGCAAAAAGTAATTAATATAGAAAATACACGAGAGAAAAAAACTATTCCAACATCCTGAACTATTCCGGACCACTTCGACCTCATTATCAAATATTTGTGTCTCTCTTCAGCTATTCTCACGCATTCGGATGCACTTTAGAATTGTAACCGGTAATGACAAATGACCGGTCTCATTCAATAATTGATTTCTTATGAATTGGCCTGGATATTATTGTTTAATGTTTTGCATATTTTTTTTTTCTGTCAAAAAATTGATTTTTAACGTATTGTTCTTTCGCAAAATCATACAGATTTTATGGATTTTGTATCAAATTATTTTATCAAAATAAAATTAAATGAAATTGAATAGTTATTTATGATTGTAATTTATCATGAATTTATTTGCATTTTTTTTTGATTATTTGTAATATATATTTCGAACGGATATAAGAGATAACAAAGCTAATAAAATGTACGAAACAGACAAAAAATACAGTTAATTAACCATGACCATATCTGACAAATATCAAATTTGTATTTCAATGAATTTTTCTGTTCATTGATAGATGTTCAAAGAGAGAAAAAAAAACACTATAGTAATGAAACAATATTCTTACGTGATTACTGTGTAATGATTAGGAAGTAGTTATGACTAATCGAGAAATTGTTATATGATCAAAAAAAATGAAGAATAACTCATGCTGATCTACTGATTCGTTCGATCTATTTTGATTGTTTAGGCACGTACATCCTGAAATTAGACGTACTTCTAAGATTACTACTTTCTTCAATGCAACTGAATTAGATAAGCTTTGAAATAAGCTACTGTATATTTCATAAAGTAGTAGTATCTAATCCTGAGATATAATAAGTGCTTTCAGATTGGACATCGTATCATAGATAATTGTAAACATATCAAGAGTTAATATAAATGAGAAACAGTTCAACCGGAGATTCACGATTATTGAAATCTAATAGTTGAGTTTCAACATTATATGAGTAATTAGTCTTAGATAAAATAAAATTAAGAATATTTTATGTAAGGAGATAATAATTGAGAGAATGAAATTGAAGTTAGACATATTACCGTCTACCAGAAATAAATTATATACGATTCTTTTTGATATCGAAGTTGTACTCATCGCCTAACAAAAAAGAAACACTAATGTAAACAAAAATTAGCTGATATTTAACCATGTCAGATCTTCTCTTGTATTATGAGTGCGATCCAATATATTGACTATAATTTTTATTTAGTAATATATTTATTCGGAAAATTAAAATAGACGATTTCTTACTTTATCAAAATGTTTTTAAATAAGTAGAACTTTCTATCTAAAACTATCAATATATTCCGAATTGGACAGATAAAAACGTGTAATTAAGTACCTTCAGGAATTTTCCATAGTGCTGCTATCATAACAAATTCAAAAAAAAAGAAATACAGCTTATTCTGAAAAAAACAACAACTAGTGACTTCAGAATTATAAAATAATCCTTTTAATGAATATAGATAAAATAACTAATGGTTATTATTCTAATACAAACAATACTTCGGATAAAACAAAATTAGTACGATTTTTTCCTTATTTTAATATAATAAACAAATAACTAAAATCTTTAGTTTCCTTTGTTCACTGTTTGAAAACGTAACATTCTATCGTAGTTTAACTGACTCAATTTTAAATACTAGACAATGTTTACTTTTGAATGCATATCTCTAGCGCATTAATAGCCATTTTTTGCAAAAGATTTTTTTGTTTTAATCAACTACGAAGAATAAATTTTCATTTCGTCAAAATTATGCATTGTTTATGCTCTTCCAGAGGGCGAACATCTATTTTTTGGGAGTACATACAAATAACACGTAGTACAGCTAGCATAAACTGTGAAACGACCAATACGACCTTCGAACCTTACACTGGATGAAACACCACACATATGTGCAGATAAATCATTTAATTAAAATATATTATTTTTTATCAAAAGAAATTTATACGTATCGTAAATACTTTTTTTTCGAATTCCTATATTTAATACTAATGAAAAGGAAGTATTTTAATTTAGTATTATATTCTCAAGACTATTTCATTCCATTCAATATTAAAATTTTTCGTATGTAATTGTTCAACAATAAAGTCACTTTTAAATAAAACGGTGCAATTAATACTCTTGTGCTATGAAAAATATTTTCAATGATTCAACAGGTAATCATTTGTTTAACATTGATAATAAAATATAAAAGCTACTTGAATGAACCAATATATAGTACATAGATGGTCATATTCAGTTAAATTACAGCTCAGTTGCGATATAATACAATGCTCCATCGGTATGTTCGCATAATGCATTACTTCAATGCCGAGAATTTGAAATGAATGTTTCTCAAAAAAAAAATATATATGAAAACATATTTTGTTTTGCTAGTAAATACTTTTTAATTAATAGAAACAGTGCAACTACGAGATGAGAAAGTTCATATATTTGAGTACACTCATTGCCATCATTGGGACATCAAAACAGCTTAAAATATATTAATTTCATCCACACTAATCAATTATGCAATAAAAAGGAATCTATTTTGGTACAGTACTCGCTTTTCTACCCTCATTACTTAATTCACTACATGATTTCATCGTTGGATAATCGAACTTGAAAATATCTTTTCATGATCAATTATGCAAACTAAAGCACTTCGAATAGGTTTAGGTCCACCTTCATACACATCTGTGAAATATATTCATTAATTCAACAACATTTATTAAACGAGCTATCAAAAAAGCTTATTCAAAAAACGACAAACTATATGAAACTAATCTTAAAGATATACTAGCAGAAATATAAAACCTACGACAGAATTAAAAAGAAAATCTGACCACCAAGGCTAACAGAAGAATTACCCAATGTGATACCCGCCATTCGAGCTCATATTCGTTTTACTGAACTTTCAATTCAGCTTTAGGTATTTACCGAAGAATCAAATGACGGAACTTTGATCTGAAATTTTACCCATAAGTAAGTCTAATGACTCTAGAAATATCCTGAAAGTTTCTGCCGAAAAGAATGTTCCTTTGTCGAGATATTGAATATT
>CAJNOL010000315.1:52423-163050 GCA_905250125.1 Rotaria sordida
TTCCATGATCAATTTTTTCATATAATAATTCTCCGCCACCAATTTGTCCCATATCCATCCAACAAGTAAAACCAACAAGTTCTAAAAAATTTCGTAATTCTTTAACTTCATCTTGTATATCCCATTGATAACTAATAAAAACTGATGGTAATGGATATTGTGTTTCTCTTTCACGTAATATTATTTCAACTAAATCATCACGTCCAATATGTTTCATTGTTGCAAATAACATATCAACAGCTAATGATGAATTTCCACTACGAACAATCCAATCTGTAATTAATTGTAAACTTGGATTTCGACTTAAAGAAAATTGATCAATAACAGATTGTTGATAACCAAGTTTTTTTGCTAATATAATCCATGTACGATTTTCACTTAATGTTTTATTTAAATTTATATTTATTTCTGATGTTGATAATAATTTAGCTGTTGAACGTATCCATCCAGGTAAATTTGAATCTTCAAAAAAATGATTCATAGATTTTTGATCATATAATATATCAATTATTGGTACAACACGTGTTGTTGTAAGTTTTGGAAACCAACTACGATATTGATTTGTTGGTACACGACGAAATGAACATTCAACAATCTTTATAAAAATTTATTATGAAGAAAGAAAAAACAACAATAAAAAAAAAGGAGATAAGAATTATTCACTTACAGGATTTGAAAGACAATGATCAAGATTAAGAAAATGTAAACATAAATTATTTGAACAATAAGGAGTTTTATGTAAATCACATATTTTTCCGCAAGGACATACTACCTTGCATTGGAATATAAGTCGACGCATCCATGTTGATTTAATTTCATTAAGTAATGATTCAAGAAATTTACGTACCTATTTCAATTATTCAAATGTTATTTTTAAAATAAAGCTGACAAGTATAAAACTTATCAATGTTTTTCTTTACAAAAAAAAAATGATACCTTCAATTTATTTATTTATTTATTTATAAAAAAATTTTTAGTCAGAATATTACTATCTATGAATTCTTTTGAAGTATTTTACATATCTTTAGATCATAATTATTATATTAAAAAACTAACCTTTGCTACAATAGTAGGATCTGCTAATTGAGGATTAATTTCATCTTGATTTTTATTATTATTATTATTATTATTATTATTATTAGTTGTTGTTGGTGTTGTGTTAGTAGTATTGTTGTTGTTTATATTTGGATTATTACGAATAATTTGTACTTTCATTCGAGCATATTTCATTGATAAAGCAGTTAAAATGAGTATATGTTGATCATCAAGAATAAATTTTCCTCGACGATAATAAAGTTTAGGTGATGGAACATTATTTGATTGTGTCCATTTTATTGTTCGAACAAGAATTTGATGAAAAAGACTTTCTAGAAAATATAGAAATTGATTTTTTTTTTCTTTTTGAATCTTCCTTTTTATTTTGTTTTTTTCATATTTACCAGGAAAATAATCATCAAATAAATAATAAAATACAACAGATTGTTCATCTTTTTCTGTTAAAATTTTTTCATTATATATTCTTCGCATACAACCTGGAACATAATATTGTTTACATATTGTTGTTGTTGTCGTTGGTGATGATGATATACGTTCACAAAGAAGATCAAATTTTTTTAATAATGCTAAAAGACTTTGTTTTTGTTCAATAAATGGTTGACAAAGATTTTCAAATGTACGTTCATCAATAATACCATCATCATTTTCATTTTCAATATTATCATTATAAACAAGACGTTTAATAAATTGAATTAATTTTTGTGGACGTAAAATAAGTGTATTTTTTAAAAACATATCTTGTGTATTACCAAAATAAACAATAACACCAAGATCATGATAAAAATCTAATAAAGTTTTAAGTTCATCAGATGAGCAAATATTTTGTGTACGAGCTATTTCACAAATCTAGAAGATGAATCAATTTGATGAGCAAAAAAAAAGAAAAAGAAAAAAATTTAATTTAATTTAATTTATACTTGATCGAGTGAAGCATAAAAACTATCTTGTTGTGTTTTTAATCGATTAAGACTATTTTCAAATTGAAGCCATCGTGTTGGAATTTCTTCATCCATGTAAGGTTCAGCTAGAGCAACTTCTTCAATTAATCGTTTTAATTGATCGATCTAAAAATATAAAATAAAAGTTTATAAGTATGTTTCTTTGATCTAAATACCTGTTCAAAATCTAATTTATCTGGATGTTGTGTATCAATAGTAAAATAAGGTTCAATAACATGTTTATAATAAGGTTTTGTTGAAATCATTGCACGAATTTCTGCCATTTTATTTTCAATCTAGCAAAAAAAAACAAATATATATTGAATTTATTAACAAATAAAACTCGCAAAAAAAAAACAACTGACAATAATTTTTTTTGTTGGACTTGAAAATGAATTTCTATGAGTACCAACAAGAATAATCGGTGGTGATAAACGATGAATATCTAATTCTTCATCTTCCATTCGTCCTTGATTTATATTAGCTGAATAGCAATAAACAGAATGCATAATGAAACTTAAATGATCAAGGTTTGTTAATTCCTAAATTGAAAAAATAATGTTAAAAATAATTACAAGAATTACGCAAAAAAAATAATAATAATAATAATAGGTGAAAGAGTTTTTTTATGACAAAAATAAAATATGAAAAAAAAATTATCATCTATTTTTAGATTTTTCTTTTCTTTTCCTGTAAATATTTAATAAGAAAACTAGCAGGCATTAATAAATGATATTATATTAAATAATTTTTTGCGTCTTCTCATAATCACCTTATTCCAATCAGCTGGTTGATCTAGATCTTTGGTTAAATCAAATACAAGTAAATAAATTGCTCTTGCCGATAAAAAAACCTATTTCAAAAAACAAAAAATATATGTATGTATGAAAATTTAATATTAAATTATTAATATTCTATTCATTAATAAACACCTGGTGTGTTATGCCAGACGACGAAGCTGATCCAGGCATATCCCAAACATCAAGACGTAAATGTTGATATTCTTCGATTTGTTCTTGTTTAAGATTTTCATTATTGTTATCATAATTATTATTCAATAAACTAGCAAGTACAGCATGTGGATCTGAAGATTTCATTTGTGATAATTTTTTTTCTACTAATGGTCGAATTGATAAAGGAATCATTGGACTAGGGTAAACAAGTTTAAGATCATCAAGTAAAGTTTCTCTCCAGTTCTATATAAAGAGAAAAAACAAACCAAAATCTCTTTAAATATATCCATCGTTTTTTTTCTCACTACTTTCAGTTTTTGAAGAGAATGCAACCGCTGAGGCGGAAACTTTTACTCCGAATACAGCATATTAAATAAGGAGGCACGTATTTGAAGAAAAAAAAAATTTCAAAGAGACTTTTATAGGAGAGCCTAGATAGCCGGAGTTTCGTCTGGGGATACATTAATAAAAATACATGATACTTTCACAAATTGAAGAAAGCTCACGGAATATGTTGGCTTTTGCCATTGATGAAATTCTGGAGACCGTGACTTTCCACAGGGCTGCATCTGAATATATTATGATCTCATTATCTGACTATGTCCGATTGGATTGAAATTTTTACTATAGATACTTGGAACTTATCCTTCAAAGATAGAATTAGCTACTTTAGTTCAATCGGTTATTTCCTCAGACATATATCTGCTTATTTTAGGTGTTTTATCTGTAGTAAAAATTTCGATCTGATAGGTTGCATCCTTGTCAAAAAAAAATGGGAGGGAATCATTAAGAAGAATAAATAAAAGTTTAAAAACAAAGAAACAAACTTTATCCTTTTTTTCATGAACTGTATGTAATTCATAACGTCGTTTTAATAGATTAAGAATAATATTATGTACTAAATGAGATACATATTCTTGTTGTTGAAGTGTTGATTTTAATGTTTCATGTTCATCTAATAATAAAAAGAAAATAAATTAAATTATTGATTAAAAATTTATTTTCTTACTACGATCTTGAATAATTGTTGATAATGAATGATGATTAAGATGATTTGGTTTTGATGAAGACCAAATATGTTTTTGATCAATATTTATCGAACATGATGATGATAGATCTGTTGATAAATTGTCACTAGAATATTGAAAAAAAACAAAAATTTATCTTTTATAATAAAATATAAATAAATTTTTATTTACATATTATTATTATCATTATTTGTTATAAGAATTTGTTTAAGTTGACTTTTTCCACTTGATTTAGGTCCAACAAGTAAAAGTAAAGTACGACGTATAGATGTTGTACCTGTATCACAAGCTGTTTGAAAATGTCGAACAGCATCAGATCCTCGAGCTTTTATTTCATATGGAATAATATCATCTATTTAAAGAGCAACAAAAAAAAACAAACACATACTTAAAAATTATTCTTTTTCAATAAGAACGATTTTTGTTTCCTACCATCTCGAATAAATTGAATCTTAATTGTATTACCAAATAGATCAAAAACAAGACGAAGAGGAAGAAATCCACTAGTATTTTCATCAATTTGACTATTATCAATTAAAGTTCCACGTAAAACATGATTTATTGCATAATTTAAACAATGATTTTGTGTTAACCATACAGTTAAACGAATACCATTATATAAATGAATATATTTTTCTAATGATACCATTGTATAAAATTGATTTAAACTTGATTCCATTGTTGATAATGGTAAATCATTTGTTGGAATTTGATGACCAGCATATAAACCTAAACGTAATGATCCTTGCCATACAGAAGATGGTTGTTGATGTAATTCGAATGTGATTTTTTCAAATACATTTATTGGACGATTACTAAAAACAATACCATTGGCAAAACCGGTTGTACGTTGAGCACTAAGACCATCAGCTGATATATTTATTGCTGCACCATGATTTGTTCTGTCAAATAATAACATCATAGGTTTCTTCTTTATAGTTGCTGTTGTTGTTTATGCAAAATGATTATACAATTAGTTTTGCTGCTCGTCTACTACTCATCTTCAACTTAAGCTTTTCTTTTCTCTACTTTTTTTTTTTTATATATGTCTCTTAAAAGAAAGCGTAGCGAGAAAGTTGACGGCAAAAAAAAAAGAAAACTGGTAGTCCGGTTAAAATAGATGATAAGATTCTACTGACGTATGAGATGTGCGCTATATATCGTAAGGTAAAAAATAGAAAAAAAAATGAACCACTATTATTTTGCCGCTTTCTATTAGTTCACAAACGCAATAAGACAAGAAAAAAAAAAGGAAAAGCAAAAAAATCTTGTGACAGAAATATAAAAGTTCAATGTCATTTTATTAAGCGTAGTAGGAAGAACAGAAAAAGAGCTGCTGAAAAAATACTTTTTCATGGCATCAAAGTTTTTATGAAAGTAAATAAAAAAAGAAGAATATATAATAAGCTAGACTTCTCAATAATAACTATCTTATAGACTTTTTTTTTTCTATTATAATCATATTACTTTTGTTATTTATGCAAGAATGATAATATGCATGCACTCACTAATGAATTTTAGATGATGTCTTTTCGTATTGAAATCTACTACAAAAAAATCTTCTTTTTTTTTTTTGTTTTTTGAGAAAAATATTTCTACAAGACATCAACATTTTCTTTATATCTATTGTGAATATTTAATATAGATTATAAAATAAGAAAATAAAATGATGTCAATGATTTGATTATGTCTATATTCAATTATTATTGCTTCGATGAATCTTCTGATAAAAACAAAAATTCATATAGAATATTCAAAATGATAAATTTATAAAGATTTTTATTTTTTTTCTAAAAATAAAATATCATATAAATTGAATTTACAATAAGTGCACGTTGACATGAATATACTGATTGATAATATTAAGGTTTGGTACATAAAATAAAACAAAGTAACTCATTTATTTCTTTTTCTTTACTGAAAAAAAAAATAATGATAAATATAATTAAATGATTTTCTTGATGAAAGATACAAAAATGTTTTTTTTTTTCTTAAAAGAATCTTCGAACATTAGAGATTCTTTATTATAATCATGAACCAATCGAGAAAAAAGCATTCTCAGATATAGAGTTTCAAGGTCTGTTTTTATTTCTGTTTTCTATTAATTCAATAGTTTATAAGTACTATTTAAGATAATTCTTCTATGTGAGCAGATGTCATTCTTTTATTTTCTAAAGAAAAAAAAAAACACCAAGCAGAAAAAATCATAATAAATTGTTTACTCTGTACTGGTTACTCTATGATTACCTAAAGTAGAGTCTTGTTTCTAATACATTTCTTTATTATGCAATTGTTAAAATTTCAAAAGAAAAAAGTAAGAATGATCTAATTATTGGCGTTAAAAGCAAATAGAGTGAATAGAAAATAATTACAAGTCTTAAACAATAAGGGAACAAAATCGAGGATTGTGACATAATTAATATATAAGGTTGTTAACGTTGTTGTTTGAGAAAGAGTCTGTCAGAAAATTGATACTTCAAAAAAAAAAAAGAAATAAGAAGATTAGTTTTCTTTCTCATTATATTCATTAAACATTAAGAAAATCTGACAATTTATCCGAGATATAATAATTATTTGCTTTGGCAAATGACATTCTAGAAATTTCAACCTTCAAAACCAAGATATTTAAGAGCATTTGATTCTCTCTCTCTCTCTCTAATATAATGATGTATCATATCATATTCAACCACAAATCATTCTTTTGAGATAAATTTCACTATAAGAGAAAAACATAGTTTATTCATAAGAACTATATAAATTGTTATTCGTTGAAATAACTTTTTTCTTACATAGAGAATTTGAACAGTTTCTTTTGATGTCACAATCACATATTCTAATAAAAAGTTTTACATCCATTCATAATTTCTTTTCTGTCAATGTACTGACTTCTTGCTTTAATTAACATTTGTGTAAGACATCCTTTTTCTTGTAGTTCATTCAGTGTTATAGATCTTGATAGGATTGTTACACTCAAGAAACTTTTTTATGATAATTTGAAAGGACAACTTGTTTAAGAGCAAAAAAAAGGAACTATGAGGACATTTCATTCTAAAAGTATATCCGTAATAATTTAAAACTTTTTTTTCTTCTGCTTTGAACAACGCATAAAACAGCATAAACCATCTAGAATATTATATATAAAGAAAAATACTATCTATAAAAACAACAATATGACGTCATGAAAGTTCATTATTGATTTATTGAAGACCATCTTCTAAATCAAAAAGTAATCAAAAAAGATTAACACAGAACAACTACTTACAAATATAGTTGCCCACATATATGTCTTATATTGATAATTTTTACACAGTTTCATACTTATTCATATGAAACTAATAGACTAATAATTGTTACATTTATTCGAGCTTTTTATAATGCACGAGAATGATACTTTCAAAAATTCTCTTTCTTTTTAAATCAGAAATATAAGTATGTATTTCATTTTGAGTACTTTTTCATATAACAAATTCAGTCAACGTAATGAAATATTCAATTTAATTGAGTTGATGACAAAAAAAAAATACAAAATAAAAATTTTAATTTATTTCGATCAACTTGATACAAAATAATCAATTATATATTTATTCGATTGTTCTCTTTCCGATTACGAATAATTCACAAATGTATTTGATAATTTTAGTTATCTCATGTTTTTTCAGTCGATTTCTCTTCCAACATTTATAAATAAAATCAGACAAATTTTAAAAATAATGAACACGAAAAAAAAAAAAAACTAACGAGATATCTAAAATTTTCATCGAACGACAAATTATTCAATAAAATCTAAAGTCAAAAACAATTTAATTACGATAGATGATATATGAAATAGATATATCTGCTCATAGACAATTATTTAAATACATTGGATTCTTTTACATTCTAGTGAGCTGGATATAATTATGATCAGATCATGTGTCAACAGGACTCTCGAGTTTAAGAAAATAACAGATTATGCATCTCATTATTATTTATGTGTTCTCAAACATAATTCCAATACAAATTACGGCGATTTTTCTATCAAAGATATTTGAATTCTTCTTGAAACTGCTCTTACATAGAATATTTTCATTGAAAATAAATTCGAAAAATGGTGTCAATATCAGATTTATAATCATTCCGATCAATCTTCAACGATTAGAAAATATTTTATAATTATGCTATTTTTCTCTGATAAAGCTCAAAGGAACCCCGTGCATTAAGGTGCCAAATCCGCTATCTGCCAAAGATACCAATTTTATGTCATAATTTTGTAGGTTGGACTCAATGACATATTTAGAAATATCATTTTTTTCAAATCTACTTTTACTTACATAGATAAGCAAAAATCTTTATTACTACATGGCAACGGCCAATTGGGACCCTGAACCGCAATTTTCTCTGTCATAGAGAAAGGTTTGAAAATTCTAATTTCATATTTAGACACAGTATTATAGATCTTCTAATTCTGCATAAACACTATTTTTTCAAATTTAGTAGGGATCGAATAATAATTGAAATTCGATCACCAAGGACATATCGTGTATCTATACATGAGAACTTGACGGGACATGATCTCATCAATAAAAAATTATACATCGCCAAAACTTTCTCAAAAATTTGCTTATCTATGAAAGTAAAAGTAGATTTGGAAAAAATGATATTTCTAAATGTGTCATTGGATTCAAGCTATAAAATTATGACATAAAGTTGGCACCGTTCGTGGATGGCAAATTTGACACCTTAATGCGTGAGATCCTTTAGGTTTGGATCATCGTTCGCAGAGAAACTTTAGGTTTGTATGAAAACGTTGACGAAGGACGGTCAGGAATTGTTCAACTGCTTTTTAGCCAAAACCTAGCGGATTATAGGTAATTGATCATACTGATTGCGGATATCGACATAGTTTTTGTTACTAGTTCTTTAAAGATTTGGTTTTCTTGGAAATCAGTTTTCTCTAGTGAAAAACTTTTTCCATGAATTTTTTTTTCACAATTTGCATCATTATAGAGAAAACTAGAGAAGTAAAAAGCTTGGAGTCCTTGAACTTTTATACATTTTTCATTCTACTATATATCACTATGTCCGATAAACATTGCTGTTGTACTACACTATATTCTATCATTATATTCTTCAGATATCTATAATACATTTCGCAGCTCATCGGAGAACTTGCGAATTCTGATCTTTTGAGTCTTTAGGTTAAAAAGGGTGTGGTTGAGGACAAGATCTCTATTTCACACATACCACACACTCACGTTTATTTTGAGTGACAGGTAAAATGCAATCTAACTTTAGGTTAGTATTGATTAAATCTGACAGGCAATCGATTAATATTGACAGGATTCAAGGTCAATAAATAAACTTATTTAATTAGAACAATGAAAAACATGTTATAATTATATAGCTTAACATATATCAAAAGTTGAATGGAAAATCTTAACATGAATTGAGTTACATATTGAAATAAAGAAAAAAAAAGCAAACTTATTAATAAAAAAATATAAAATCTCAATGTTGAAAGAAAAGCATGAGAGACAAGAAGAATTAAGATTTTCTACTCCTCTAACCCTCTCTGCAATGCTTCAAATTTAAAAAAAAAAAGAATTTTTTTATACTCAACTCAAACTGTTCTACAAAATAGATACCCCAAAACAAAATTTTGACCAAAAAAGAGTTTTTTACTATAGAAAACTGATTTTCCACAAAACCAGATCTTTGAAGGCCTAGTTACAAAAACCATATTAATATTCGAAATCAGCATCGTCAATTATCTATAAATGGACAGATTTCGGCTAAAAAGCGGTTGAACAGTTGGTAACCTTTCCTCATTAATGAGAAACTTCAAGATTTGAAGTTTAGTAATTAGTTAATGGGTAAATGACTCTTTTTTTTTCACGCTATATATATAAATATCACATTTTCATCTTTGAGAAACCTAACAGATATGATATTTCTTCCCGGAAACCAAATCTTTTCACATCGAAGTGTCTTCTTCCTAGTACGCACACCAGTAGCTTTCTATACTTACATCAAATTTCAATCTAAAAGTAAACTGTTAGTGAGTACTTTTCTTGCTTTCTGATGAGAATATATTATTTCAGTGACTTTGCGAAGCTCTATTAGTTATAAAAATAATTGAACTAAAAAATGAATTCTAGAAAAGCAGAAATAATATTGCAAAAAAAGTACTAAGTTCTTTTTTGCTTCACCTGGTATAACCAGAGAAATATTCAATCATATATGCATCGTCTGCTTTTGCTTCGAATACACATCATTGATAGTAGGGAATTGAATGCCCATTATGATTGGGATGGTATCTATCACATCATTAGACTTTTAGAAGAAAATATCTTGGTTAAAATTATAATAAATTAAATTAGTTTCGAGCATATCTATGATCTTTATCGATATAATTCTAAGTGTCATTAGTCTTTCTGTAATTAAACTAGATCAAAGTAAGTTGATTGTCACTGCCTTATGTAATTTGATACTTGAACAACGATCTTGATCCATCATCGTCTCCATAGTAGTTTCTCTTCCTAGAACACTTTCTCTTTGTTTATATAATCAAAAAAAGAAGTCTGGAATGTAACAGTGGACATGAAATGACCGATAAGAGAAGTAACTAATGTGAATCAAATATCGTATAACAGTAGCTTTTTCACCGTATATTATTATTTTTTATTTTAGATTCTTTATACATACGTAAATAGTGAGTTCATTTTGTATGAAGTAACCTTGTTATAGATGAAACAATTAATGATATTTACCGGATGAAATAATATAATCTATGTTGAATTACTTGTAATGTGAAGAGAATCAGTAAGACATTGCCATATCTTTCTTATTTTCTCGTTCTTTAATAAGCCCATAAATTCAACAAATATAAACGTACTTTTGTACTTTGCAATGCATGAAACTATTGCACAAATTTCACGCAACAATTAATTATCTTATTGACTATTGCAAAAGAACGTCCAAAATATATCATTAAATAAAAGATTAAATATTCAAAAAAAATAATTTGTTATGATATCAAATTCTATAACCCGGAAGACAATCCACGAGATTGAGAGATGAAATTCATTCATTCCTAGGAAATGGCTGGAGCACTGTGGTACAAAATAGAGATAAATGGAAAAACATGGGAGAGACCTTCGTCCCACAGTGGACGACAAATGGTTGCTAAATGATGATGATGATGATGATCAAATTCTATGCACTATTTATTTGTATTTTAACTCTTCGAAAAATATTACACATTAAACACAGATACGTTCGCTTTCAAGTATAATATTTATAGTTTTCAAAGGAATTGACAAGAGGACGTTTCTAAATGTAAAATCATTTTTTGGAGTGGAGACTATTGTCTATCATGTAGGTTCTCGTCAGCTATGAATGATTAAGAAAGAGCTTGAGCTAATACTTCATTATTGCCGAGATGCTATAGTTCCCTGAGGAATACTAAGAAAATTGAATATCGAATTTTCACTGGAAACTTTATATAGAGACATGTCTTAACGAGAATATCGTATTGTGAAAGTTTCAGATTTTTCAATTGCATCTATTCTGAAATAAGATTTGTCGTTGTATATGAGAGGAGTTAAAAATATGCTTTTACCATAGCTGTATCTTAGGATAGAAGCAATCAAAAGATCTGGAACTTTTACAATAAATTATTCTCATTAAGATCAGTCTCTATACAAAGTTTCAAGTCGAACTTCGAAATTCTGTTTTCCTGATGTTCCTGCAAGGAATCACAGCATTCTACTAGAAAGTACATTATCTCGAACTCTTTTCAGAATATTCATAGCTCATTAGAACTTACATTATGCACATAGTTCTGACTCAAAAGCGATTTAACATTTAGAAACATTCTCTCGTTAGATTACACATTGCTCAATAGTTCAAGTTTAAAAATAACACTAAAAAAGCCAACATTCATTAGCCTTGTCTTTCTAAAAAAAAAAAGAAAAGTCATTAGAAGTATCAATAATATATTTATTATTGTTTGAAATAATCAATTTGTTTAATGAATATTTTTCTTTCAATATAAAAACAAAAAATCTTCTCATCATGAGAAAAACAAATTGTTTTTTGTCTTCAATTGACTGATGTTATGTTATCCGGAAGTAGAGCATATCCGTCTTAGTATGTCTGATAATATTCATCTTAACTGAATGATTTAAAGATGACTCTTGACTTCCTTTTATTTTGTTGACTTGTCTATATATGTTGTTTGATCTTCTTTTCTTCTTCTTCTTTTTTTTATTCGTCTCTCCTCCCTTTTGCTTCGCTTGTCTATCCGATTCACTCAATTTCACACATTGTTGCTTTTGCATGCATTCCCTCAGCGGGTTTCTCTTCTTTCTTAATTTACATATTAAAAAAAATCACAATAAGTTTAATCGATCTCTCCCTAAAGATATAAGAAAAAGGTGGTCAACTAAAACAAGCATGCATTGCCGACATATAAAAAAAAAACAAAACGTAATCGAATTAACTTTGTCATTGTTATTGTTTTTTTTGTTTGATGAGTGAATGAGAATATTCGCTTGAATCATCATTGTGATGTCGTGCAATAACTTTCCGACTGTTTTACATAGGGGAAAAGAAAAACTCTATTTCCTATAAGTAGCATATCTGTATTGAATCTTATCACTTTTGTTTTTGTTAAAATTGAGTGATCTACCACCTCTCTCTTATACCTTGTTAATCTTTCCTCAAGGCATTTAAGAATCAATCAATAAAACACGACACTTTATATACACAAAAAAATTGAATATCTATTGATGCGAAACGAATATCTTTTTTTTTTTTGTCTTGATATATTTTTAAATACAACCATTGAAAGAAAGCAACAACAGCAACAACAACAACAACAACAACAATAATAATAATAATGACAATGAAAACAGAAAAAAAAAAGAAATGAAAAGAAAATTTTAAGACAACATATCAATCAAGATAAAATACTGTCTTTTGTACATGAAGAAATTCACATGGAATCAAATGTAAGAATATCAGCTACGAAAAACAAAAGCATATAGATTTAAAAAATTATTTTAAAATACTTACGTTCACGCTGTCGTTTTTTTGCTTTCATACGACGATTTTGAAACCAAATCTAAATATATATTTTTTTTTTCATATGAAATACAAAAGCAAAAAAATAATAATTTTACTTTCACTTGTGTTTCATTTAATTGAAGTGATGCTGCTATTTCAATACGTCTTGCTCGTGTTAAATAACGACTAAAATGAAATTCTTTTTCCAATTCCTAAAACATCAAACAATTTTCTTTTTTCACTTATTTTACTTTTCTTATTTATCTTACTGTTAATTGTTTATTTGTAAAATTCGTTCGACCAGCATTATTATTTATCAATGAATTCGATGATGATCCATTCACTAGTGATGTACCATTATTATAATTATAATCAGTCGGTTTACCTTCAAATAAACATATGTATATTTATTTCTTATCATTATATATTACAGCATCATTGCAAAAAAAAAAAAAAAGAAAAAGCGAAGAAGTGATGATAGATGATATTTTGATCTTTCTTTCTTTTTTTTTAACTATAAATGGCATAATTTTAATCAAGAAAATGATTGATTCTCTTTTTATATGGAACTATATCGATCATCTATCGTGACATGATGTTCAACAATTGGTAGATAGTATAACTAATGAATTAAACAAATAGGAAAAAAAAGGCAGAGAAAAAAATTTTTCATCATCTGTTTGTTGGACACCTGTGTATGTGTGTGTGTGTATATGTGCAAAATAATATTTATCTTTCTATCTGATGGAATACATTTCAGGACGATACATACACTAATATTATTTTCTATTTATATGAAAGAAAAGATTTTTATCAAGATTAAAAATAAAAAAAAAGAAAAACATATGTTCAAATTTACCTGCTGTTTTAGCTGGTGTACGTTTTATTTGCATCCATTTATATTTTGCTTCACTAGTAACAATAGAAAGAGGTTTTTCATCTATAGATGATTGTTCAAGATGTCGATATTGTTGTTGTTGTTGTTGTTGTTGTTGTTGACATTGAGATGGATTATTAAATGATGATGATGATGATGTTGATGAAGATGATGTTTCATTATTAGATAATGGTATTGATGAATAATCTCGATAATTATTTTGTTCAGATAATTGTGAATTATTTAAATAAACATTACATTGTTCAAATGATTGAATTGGATGATATATTGTTCCTTCATTAGTTCCTGCTGTTGTTGTTATCCATGATGATGATGATGGTGGTGATGTTTGAGAATTATCAATACAAAATTGTTCATAAGTATTTACTGGAATATTTGGTGCTGCTGTTGTTGTTGTTGTTGTTGTTGTTGCTGATGAAGGTGATGGTGATGTATATGTTTCATAAACTGATGATGGTTGAGTATCTAATGTACAAATAGTTGGTGAACGATATATTGGATGATGATGTTTAGTACAGTAGGATGGTGGTGGATTATAAATATAATTATCATCAAGTAAATTATAATGATTTTGTTGATGTATATCAATAATTGAATTGTTATTCGATGTATAAGTATCAATTGGTGGTTGTAGAACAGATGTTGTTGTTGTTGTACTACTAGTTAAGTGAAAGTGATGGTTTGATTGAAGAATTGTATTCGAATTATGTGTTTGTAGGTGTTGGTGTTGGTATCGATTCATCATGATAGATGATGATGGAGATTGATGTGTTTTTTTTCTGTATGTTCTTCTTCTTCTTCTTCTTCTTGTTCTTCTTTTTTTTCGATTTTGTTCGTTCTGTGTGTATGTGTCTTTTTTTGAAAAATGGTAACGAATTGACTAAATGTCGAAGTGTTTTTTTTTTTTCAGAAGATCTGTCGGATTTAATTCAATGAACTCATCAATCTAAATATTAAGGAAGAAAAATGTTTTGTTCTTTTTTTTGTCCTTTTTTTTATTTCAGACAAACAAAAAAAGAAAAAATAAGAATGATAGATTCTTCTTGCATTTGTTGTGAAATAGGATATTGATCATATAAGGGTTATGGTGTACTTCTTCTCTCTCCGTTAGCCTATCGATGTAAGGGTTTTTCTTTTCTTTTCTTTCTTTTCTTTTTCTCTTTTCTCATTTTGCTCGCTTCTTGATGTTGTGTTGGTCAACATTCTCGATTACCGAAAGACAAAAATTCCTATTGATCCAAAATGCTTATGATCAACAACGAATGAAATCATTTGTATATATATATATATTTATATATACATGTAGGAGTCAAGATAAAGGAAGAGAAATTCGGATTTTTTTCTTTCCTTTTTTTGTCATCAAGCTCGTTTCCTTTTTCTCAAGTACTTATGTGCCATATTTAACAAAAAAAAAAGAAAAAAAAAGAGATAATATCACGCATAGATGTAAAGACGATGGATGGATAATAAAAATGTGTTAATAGAAGAGAATATTGACTAATAAAGAAATTATTTTCTCAGAAGTGTATTTCAATAGAGGAAATAATATCGAAATACTTTACACAAGTCATTAGCATATTTTCCTTGCAAATGATATAATGTGACGAATGATACGATGTTGTTTCTTTGACAGTATATTAACAGGATAGATAATTCTGTTTTTTCAAACTAAATTGAGTATATTTTATATATGCATTGACATGCATTTCTACTCGTAAGGGAATTTTTTTTTTGTTTTTTAATCGATAAAAATAAAACAAGTACCGGCATTAAATATTGTCATTCTCTGATGTTTTTATTTTAATTTTCATATCCTGTCGGCAAAATAGCCGATTCGTCTTCTTCTTCTCTCCTATCATCAGGACAGTCAGTGATTTGTGACCATAGAGAAAAAAAATCACGATCAAATTGCTTGACTTCGTCGTTTTTCTTTCTTTTTTTTTTTTAACTATGCACATATTTGTGAGTCTCTTGAGATTCAAAGAGAATAAGAAGAACAAGAACAAGAACAAGAAGCGCATACATATACGAGTAAACCCATTGCGCACACTAACTATAATCACTGAAGTGAACAGTACTCACACGGTGGTGAGCAATACATCGATCGATCATCCCTCTGACGACGTGTCGACACCCCTTGTGCACACATATATACGGGGCACACAAATAGATAGACATCTCTAATATGCGAGTGCCGCACATACACACACATATATACTGCGGCAAGTGGAAAAAGGAGAAAATGAGCTAGACAATGACGAAAGCGATGAGAAAGCATGTCGAAGGTTGTTGTTGATTGCTATTCATTCATTTTTTTTTTTGGTTGATTATATCTAGTACTTTGTTAACTATGGAGATATTCGTTTTGAAAGGCACAGCAAAAAAGAAAAACGATAAAGCAATTATTTATAGACTTTATAAAAATATTATATAGAAATAAAAAAAAATAGAAAACAAATTTTGATTAATTATTATAATATGATTTTTGTTTGTCATTATGAAGAAGACTTCAATAAAATCTATATGCTTATGAACAAGTATAGTAAAGAAAGTAATAATTTGAATTTAAATCTGTTTGGTTTTTTTTTGTCTTTGAAATAAATAATACTGTGTATATCAAGTTGTGTTTTATCGCCTACTCTTTCTCACGACAATATTTATTAAGAAGTAAGATACTGAAAATATATAAGATTTCATTTGATGTTTTTATTAATATTTTTTAATATGCTTTATCAGGTAAGGTCAATTCATTTGTGCTTTCATTAGAACAAAAATATTTATTTGTGCTAATATCTGATTAAATATCATTATATACAATGGAGATAATTGAGTTTTTACAATTTTGGAAATTTGATATATCATGGATTAAATATTTATATAAATTTGCAATTTCTTTTTTTGAAATATACTTTTGATGATATACACAGTTATTCTTATTTTTCTTTTCAAAAGAGTACATCAATACAAGCGTTTGAGTAAAAAGTAATATTTAATTATACGTTAACATGCAGTGTAGACTTGTTTTTCTTCTTTTTCTTGGCTTACTAATAATATCTGCCATTTTTGGACAAATAAGTAGTAAGTCATGAACAAAGAACTATTGTACAAGAAACTGAACTTTTGATAAATGTATTCGTAGGAACGTTCCAAACGAGACCGGACTGGGAGGACTAATCAATTTTGAAAAGCGTTTTATTGTTTGTTTTGCTCATCAATTCTCAAAAAAGCTGGCTCATTCTAGAAAAAATCTTTCAGTTGACCTCTTGAGTAGAGATGTTCGAAACCGGGACTACAGAAAAGAGATATTGTTGAGATAGGGACCAGAACTGTGACAAACAAGTGGTCCTACCCAGAACTAAATATTATAGTTAAATATTCTATGATTTCAAGCAAATTATCTTATAAATCATATCGATGAGAACATAGATCAAGAGAATGCTAATCGTCGATTAAATAAATTAAAAAGTGAGTATTGAAGAATTTTTTTTCCGATTTGATACAAACAAATTCTGAAATAGTTTTCGTCACATCGAGATCGATGAAAAAAAGTTACGTTAACTGAAGTAGAATTAGAACTAAAAAAACTTGATCTCAGACGTCTCTATTCTTGAGTCATCGACCTCTATTCCTCCTGAAATCCTCTCGACCCAAGGCGAAGAAAACGGAACCATAAACGATATAAAACAATGAAAATAATAGCAAAAAACGGTTTGATAGATTACAGTTAAAATTAGTGCAGTAAAACACCATTTTCGACAACCATTATAATCATTTTGAAGATTTCATATACTCGATATAAAACCGAACTTTTATAAATCGAATGATGAGATGATTTATATTTAGTTTGCAATCCGAATCCATGTTTTAACAATGGCCAATGCTTAGCAATCAATGGCAATATGGATTTTTATTGCATATGTCCACCTAATCTTCCGGTGGGTGGTAAACGATGTGATGAACTGACAATAGGAACAACAACAACAACAATGAGACCAGGTTATAGTTTAAGTTTCTATATATTCGTTTTTTTTAAAAATCATCTATTCAAATTTTCTTATCTATAGCTACGATGGTAACACCATCACCATGTATATCGAGTCCATGTATGAATGGTGGTGCATGCAGTGTTTCTCAATTCACAAATACTTATGTCTGTTCATGTAGTCAATTGTATTATGGAAAACAATGCGAATGTATGATTATTACTTAGGATTTACTGTTTATTTTTTTTAGCTTTTCTTCTTGAGAATGCACAATATTAAATTTCCAAAAATCACTCATATCTCGTGAAAGATGCGAGAATTTTAGACTTTTGGAAATTGAATATCTCGTAAATAAAGTATTCTTTTAGCTGAAATTTTTCAGGACATTCTAGTCATAAGTAGATCTATGTGTAGGTTAGATCTCAGGTTGAAATACTATCAATCGATTTACTGATGTATATTGTATCACAGCGTCAAAGTCCAACGAAACGGCTATAACTTAGAAGGGAAATTCTAATAGTATTTATCCTTTTAGGACTTTTCATATCTCACTAAGGTTTACCCTATGCAGGGATGGCCCGAGTCAACCAACAATGGGGGGGTGTCGCGAAATTTTTTGCAGTAAAAGGTGGAATTTTTTAATTTTGGGGGGGTGTAACATTATTTTTCATGACAAATGAAAGAAAATTTTTTGATTTTGCTGAGCAAAAAATAGAATTTTTCTAAGATTGGGGGGGTGTTCCACCCCCGACACCCCCCCGGTCGGGCCACCCCTGACCCTATGGATAGAGTTTGGACTCGTAAACGATTTATCACTTGCAAGGGTTCTCTAATTACACATATATCTTTTAATTTCTCTTTGGACTTTTCTTGTTTATCTCGTCTGATAACCAGCCGTCTTCATACGTGTAAAGACATGTGTCTTGTTTGTTTTTTTGCATATGTATAGTTAATTATCGTGTATTCTCAAGAGGAAAAGTTAAAAAAATCAACACCAAAGTTTAACACATTGAAACTTTGCTATTATAATATCATCTGAAGAATGATGAAATATTGTAAGAATTATAGAGTTCGATTTTGGACTATCAGCACATGTAGAGAAAACATTTCCTTGGGTCTTCTATAAGATTTTATAGCATCGGTGCTACTACTTTTGGTATATCCTAAGAAGTCGATTATTTATTTATTTATTTATTTTTGTTAGTCATTAATCGATGTTTTTATCAATCAACCATCTGTCAAAATGCTGGTACATGCATACCTGGTGATAATGGTGCTTATTCATGTCGATGTCCACCGTCATATACAGGAGTTCATTGTGAACAATATAGTTTACCATCATGTAATTATAATTATTATATAGAATAATTATTATTTTAATATTATTTTTGCTTTAGCTATTTGTTCATCGATGCCTTGTAAAAATGGAGGAACATGTTTGTCACTCACTGGTAGTTCAAATTATTATTGTCAATGTCCACCAGAATATACTGGATCTACATGTAGTATGTTATTAAGAAAAAAAAGCAGAAATTCAATTATTTTCTTAACGAAAACAAAGAAAATTTCATTTAGCTACAGCTGTTACTGTTTGTCCTACGGATTACTGCAAAAATAACGGACAATGTACATTTGATTATACACTTAGTCGATTAAGATGTGCTTGTCCAGGAACATTTTCTGGTGAACATTGTGAAATTCCAATAGGTAAATAATTTTAAAAAAAACTTGATATCCGTATTTTATTCTATTTCTATTAAAGGTCAAGCAAATGCCTGTGCAAGTTTTCCTTGTTATAATGATGGTAGTTGTACACCAGCTGGAGCTTCTTTTCTATGTACTTGTAAAGACCATTTTAATGGTAATCAATGTCAATTTAAGGATGATTGTATGATAATAAATAGATATTATTGACTTTTAAAAAACGAATATTATTTAGCTACTCCGTGTCATGGTACTCCATGTTTGAATAGTGGAATGTTAGTTTATTAATAAATTTCTATTGTTTTAATTTTATTTCTTATATCATAGATGTGTTCCCAGTGGAAATACATTTTACTGTAGATGTCCAACGAGTTACACGGGAGCAAGATGTGAAGAACAAATAAGTATAAATTTAATGATGATGAAATCTTTGTTCTTTACTTTTTGTTTATTTAGCTTCATCAAATACACTTTGTAATTTAAATCCAGGCGTATGTCAACAAGGAAGCACGTATATATTGATAATTTTTAAAAAAATGTGTTTCTTTTGTTATCTTTGTTTTGTTTTTTTTTCTTTTTTACTTTTTTAAAGATGTGTTTCGAATGCGACTCATCTTCGATGTATTTGTCGACCGGGAACTGAAGGACAATTATGTGAAAAAAATACTACAAGTAAATTAAATCTTTATAGTCGATGTTAAGATCCAATCTCAGATTCATCTAAAAATTATAGGCGAATTTCAGATTGGTCTAAGCCAAAGGTGAACTAAAAGATTTACACTCACAATTGAGATATAAATTAAGTTTTTTTTTTTACTTTTTTCAAGTTTATTTTAGCATAAACAGAGATTCAATTTCATCCACATTTTTCTGTCTCAGTTTTTATTCAATATAGTCTTTGGAATAAATCAACACCTCTACATAGAATTCAATATACTTAGACTCTGATTCGAGATTGACCTATAATTTTCAAATGAATCTTATTACCAACGACAAAACAACTTCGAATCGTATTTTTGTTCTACAATATAGAGTTTACGGTCAGACGAAATTTTTCTTGGATATATATGAACAGTATAAATGTAGACGTTTATAATACAAAAAAAGGTTTAAAGTGTTGATATATTGCCTGAGTCTTTTTAATATATGCTTGAATAACATTTAATGATAGAGCATTGCAAACTTCATTGATCGCATTGTCTAGTTCACATTGTGACTTTGAATTTTTGTTGTTTAATTTTCTGTTTGATAATGTTTCAGACCAGTTCAATAGTGTTCATATCAACACTTTGTATCTTCATATTAAACTTTTATTTGTATTATAAACGTCTACATTTGTACTATTCACATACATCCAAGTACACTTTTTCTAACCATAAACTCTATATTTAGATCAAAGATACAATTTGCAGTCGTTAGTAGTTAGATTGAACGTTTTATAACAGATTAATTCGAGAATGATCTTGTTCAATGTCGAAGTCTAGATCGAACGCATCCTAGATCGGCCTAGAAGGATCTGAGATTGAATGCTAACATCGATATGTCTTAGTGAATGGTTTTTTTTTTTCAATATTGTAGATGCCTGTTTTGGAATTAATCCCTGCTTGAATGGGGGAAGGTGAGTGATCTGAAATAAATAATCAAAATATTAATTTAGATGAATTATATTTAGTTGTTATTCGAGTCAATCGGGATTTGTTTGTATTTGTCCAGAACCATATACAGGAAGTAGATGTGAAACCTCTACAATAAATGGTACCTTTTTGTTTTTTTGAAAGACAAACTTGTTATTCTATTGAAATATTTTTGTTTTTTAAAAGTCAATACATGTACTGCTAATCCAAACTACTGTAGAAATGGCGGAAGGCAAGAAGAAATACTAGAGTGATTTTCTTTTTTTTTTTCGTTTTATTATTTTTGATTTATTTAGTTGTATGATGCTTAATAATGCGCTCTTTTGTATATGTGTACCACCTTATACAGGAACAACTTGTCAACAAACTACACAAAGTTAGAAAAATAATATTATTTTTCTGGAAATAAATTTATTTTATAGATGAAATTAATACCGTGTGTAGTATTACTATGGATAGATGTAGAAATGGTGGAACGTAAGTAAAGAGAAAATAATTTAAGATAATATATTTATGTTTTGTCTTTTACAGATGTGTACCAGTTGGAATAAATGCGTTTACTTGTCAATGTATGCCGGGATACACGGGATTAAGTTGTGAAACGGCTACTAATCGTAAAATGAAATTTTCATTTATTTATTTTTGTTTTTTTGAAATTAAATTTTTCTTCATTTTATTAAGCAACAAGTAATTGTATGTCAATGTGTTTAAATGGTGGCCAGTAAGTTTTATAAGAAAAAAAAAATGTTAAAGGAAAGGGACAAAATTTCGTATATTTAAATGCATTGATAATATATTTTGTGCACTTCGAAAATATATACTTAGAATTTTTCTGTGAATCTTTTATACAATCTATTGCACGAAAAAAAAAACAATTATTTTCATCTTTTTCAATGTAGCTCCATAGTCACAAGTTACAGAAAAATTCTAAGTATATATTTTCGAAATGCATACAATATACTATCAATACATTTAAATACGCAAAAATTAATCAGAGAAATTTTCGATCTATCCTACATTATCATCAAATTATTTATTTTGACTTATAAAGATGTACTTTCGTTGGAAATTCATTTCAATGTATTTGTCCTAATGGTTTTACGGGATCATTTTGTGAAACAGCATTATGTATGTTTATTGTTTTTGAATTAAAATTCAGTTGTTTCTATTTTGTTTTTTGCTTATAAAAGCATCATGCAGTTCTATAATATGTAATAATGGAGGTACATGTATGACAATGCCAGGTGGAGCTAGTTCGATATGTATTTGTCCTAATGGTTTTACGGGATCATTTTGTGAAACAGCATTGTGTATGTTTATTTTTTTTTTGAATTAAAATTCAATTGTTTCTATTTTGTTTTTTGCTTGTAAAAGCATCATGCAGTTCTATAGCATGTGCTAATGGAGGTACATGTATGGCAATATCAGGTGGAGCTGCTTGGATATGTATTTGTCAATCAGGATTTACGGGAGATCGATGTCAAAATGTAATAAGTAGTAAGTTTCTAAATAGAATTTAAGATCATACTATAAAAATAATTCTGATTAGCAACGTCTCGATGTACTTCACAACCTTGTCGCAATGGGGGTACCTGCGTTGATGGACCATTTACATATAATTGTAAATGTCCTTTTCCATACAATGGACAACAATGTGAACGTGTATCAACAGTTCAATGTAAGTTAATAAGAGATTATGAAATAATTTTTCTTTTTTTTTCTACAAATTAAATAAGAAATTAATTATATAATTAGAATCAATTATAAATCGAGTCCTTTTTATTTCTATTCTTCTTTTGTGAAAGTCATATAAGATAATAATGAGTATAAGGTTTGCACCTGTTCCCCTCCACATTACAGATCATAGCCATTGAAGATAAGATGTGTGAGACTTTTTCACAGAGCTCCTTAGTAATAGAAAAAGGAGCTGAATGGTGTCAACGGCAAGATTTAGATGGATCTAGAACATTGAGACTCGGTGTAGATATAATGGACATGTACAACAGGCATAGTTTGCATTTTTTGCATGACAGATGAAGATATGATTTTCGTATTTGGAAACGGATTTTTGTTGCTCAGAAGTGATTGTATATTACTCAGGAAGTTTTCTTTAAGAAAGGAAAGTATTTTTTGACGAAAAAACCTCAGGGAGACTCTTGTTCAAAGTTTTTTCGAGAAAATTTTTTTGTTAGAAAATATTTTGTCTCATACATCATCAAATGCAATTTCACGTGCTGATTCCGAATATGATATTTTTGTTCAATAAAAACCTTTTTGAACCGAAAAAATTGTAAAATACCTGGAAAACCAAGGTTTTTGGAAAGCCTACTGTACGGTTCAGGAATGTTTGTGTTAACAGGAATAATACAGAACAGAGAGAAGAACATTCTGATAGAGTTCGAGAGGATTTGGATCATGGCTGAGGATGACGCGCTCATTTTACTAAACATAGCTATTTGAATAATCAGTATAGAAAAACTTTTATTTTCTTTTTAAAAGTCACATGTGTGAACTAAAAGATTTCTTTGATAATAGATACCAGACGACGTGCAGATTCAGAATATTTACTGGGATGCCTACCCGTTTGTTCAAATTTGTAAAAAAGAAAAATAATTTTCTTACCAATACTAGTAATTTCAAGCTAATTTTTGAATAGCGGTTTTTCTATTCGTAACAACAATTTTAATGCGATCAGATAGAGCATGTCTTGAAGTATATTTATCACTATTTCGATTGATAAAATGTCGACATTCATTCTTTCCATCTAATACACTGTGACAGGCTTATTTATCAGATAAATTACTGATTAGAATAATATTAATATTAAATTAAGAAAAACAAAAAATACCAAGCGAATAACAATAAGACAAATACAAAATAGAAAAAAATTATCTATTCGAAATGTAGAAATCGTTTCTCTTAGAAAATAACTATAGTCTATTAGAGATCTTTTACGTTACATATTTTGTATTAGTATAATAAGGGTTCAAGAACACATGTAAGTTTCATATTTCAGTTCTAGAAGGACTGCACTAATAAGCTGTTTTATTTTTATTTTTAGCTCCATGTGATAGCAATCCATGTTTGAATTCTGGCAAGTGTAATCGTGTTGGTAATGTTTTTACTTGTTCATGTCCTCCAGGTTATACAGGATCAACATGTGAAACAAATATTCGACCAGGTAAAATATTTCAAAAAAAAAAAAAAAAGCAAAAATTATTCGTTTATTTATTTGCTTTTATTTTTTTTTTTCATAGCTACTTGTACTATCAATTGTTCACCAGGTTATTGTTTTTCAAATCCAAGTACTCAACTACCATATGCTTGTTATTGTCCCAATCATACAATTCAATTAAAATCATGTACTACTTAAATTTACTTTTAAAGAAACTAAAAAAGAATAATTTATGATAATACATAACATTTTCTTTTTTTTTTTTTTGTTTCTTATTATCAATGACCTTGATTAAAAATTAGATAATTTGTTCATTGAATAGATGCAAGAAACATTTTCCCTAAAGAGATTTTTTTTCTTCGTTCTTTCTTTCTCATTTATTTCATAATCTATTATAATAACTACCCAGACAGGAAGACAGACAAGGTCGAATGTCTATTTCTATCGTCATATAAAAAAGAAAAAGAAAAAGAAAAACGAAGAACAAGCAAGCACGATAAACAATGCTTTCTCTCTCGTTTTCTTTCTCCTTTCTCAATGTCAAACTTTGTTTTCATCCGGAAAAGACAGCCAATGTATTTCATGTAGACATAAACAGTACTCAAAATAATATAACCTTGACGAGAGAATCAGTTTTCGATATCGACCCTGAATTGAAGGTAAAACTACTAAACAAATAAATATAAATCGACTTTTATTTTTAATGATTTGCACTCGAATTTCAAAAAAACAAAAGAAAAAAGATTATTTTACAAAAAAAAAACGAAAAAAAAAGAAAAGAAAAAGGCAACAATACACACACACACACACATATAGATAGGCGAAGAAAAAAAAAGACGAAATAGAAGCTTAGAATGAGACAAATGCTGAAGCAAAATTAAAATGAATTAATAGTAGTAGCATTTTTTAGCCAAACAGAACACTTGGTGTAATTTCGTTTTAATATTTATTTTTTAGTATTAAATATTTGGTTAAAAACCTGAGTGGTTATGATTTATCTGCATACTGCTATTTTTTATATTTTAAAAAAAGAAATAAAAGAAACATTAATGAACTCTGTTCGTTTTTATTTTGTTATTATTAGACGATAGTTTTTTAAATTGATTTATCAACAGTAGCCAATAGTGTAGCAGAGCAAAAAAATCCTGAGGCATTTGTTTTTTTTATTTTTATTTTTATTTTGTTAAAACAAAAGAAAAAGAAAGTCAGTACTGTTCAACCTGAGAGAAACAATCCTGAGTGAATATAATAAATATGAAGTTTTTTTTTTTTTTTTTTGTATATATGTGATTCGGTTGATAGTTTTAGCAACTTGAAGCTATAGAAAACAAAAAAAAAAAGAAATTCTTTTTTTGTTTATAGTAGCACACTGTGCTCAAAAATAGGGAGAAAAAAAATTTAATAATATATAAATGAAAGATAGTAGGAAAAGAAGAAGAAGAAGAAGAAACTTGACAGAAAACAACGATTATAAACAACAACGAAAAAAAGAAGGATTGAATATATACACACATATAAATACACTGTATTATTCCTGCTACTGTTTTAATTATGTCTCACTCATAGAATGAGTTCAAAACGAAAAAGATAACTCGTTTTTAGTTTTTCGAAATTTTGGAGAGAGAGAGAGAAAGAAAAAGAAAGATAGAGAGAAAAGAGACTGTTCTTTGTGCATTAAACTACCGGGTTGAAGTGTTGTGAATATATATAAGTATATATATTAAAACATAGATAGATACCTGAGTGAAAGCCGTGAGAATGGAAATCGTATACATAATTAAAAGGCAAGAATACGATTATTACCGAAATCAACAACAAGAACAAGACCATCAGGTGTAATACATAATCCACTTGGTCTATCCATTTGTAAAGGACCTGAACCTTGTGTACCAAATTTTGTTTTAAAAACACCTTGTGGTGAAAAAATTTGTACACGATAATTTCTTGAATCAGCAACTAATATATTTCCTTCAGCATCAATATCAACACCTTGTGGACGAAGGAATTGTCCATTAGATGAACCTTCACTACCAAGAAAACGTGCATTTTGAAAATCTGATGATAAAAATAATAAACGATGATTATTAAAATCTGATACAATTATATGACCAGCATGTGTAAATACAACACCACGTGGTGAATCAAATTGTTTCCATACAGGACCATCAAAACCATATTTACGTAAAAATAAACCATCTTTAGAAAACAATTGTATACGATGATTACGTGTATCTGATATTAAAATTTGTGATGTTGATGATATAGCTACATCCCATGGATAATTAAATTGACCGGGTTTAGTACCTTTTTCACCAAATTTAAATATATATTCTCCAATAGATGTAAAAACTTGTACACGATGATTATCTTTATCTGTAACAATAATACGATTTAATTGTTTATCAAATGCAACACCAGCTGGTCGATCAAATTGTCCCGGACGATTTCCTTGTATACCAAATTTTCTAAGAAATTGTCCATATTTACTAAAAATTTGTATACGATTATTTGATCGATCAGCAACAATTATATTTGATTGATTATCACAACAAACACCCCATGGTCGACATAATTTACCATCATCATCACCTTCACTACCTATTTCAAATTCTAATTTTAAACCAATTGTTGTATAATTACGATTTTGTTTTATTTCAATACGAAATGGATTATCTTTTATTGGTGAATTATTTACATAAACATTTAATATATGTAAATTATCACTTTGTGCTATATATGTTATAAAATATTGTCCATTTTGTCTATCATATATTTCACATGGTACTGTTTGATTATTACCTGTATCAATTAAACAACATTGAATATTATCACCACCTGTTGTACGTAATTCACCTAAATGATTACGTGTTTGTAAATTTAATACATTTAAACGATTTCTTATTGTATTATAAAGTGAATCACCATATAATTCACATAATGATGGATATGTTGATGTTATTAATTGACCATAATTTATTAATGATTTATTTAATGTTGTTGTTGTTGAACCTTGAAATTGTATATAATCATCTTCAAGTGGTTTTAAATATAATAATAATGTTTGTTTCATTTTAATTATTTCATTCCATAAACGATTACGTGTACGAATAAGATCAGCATCATTACCATTTTTTAAACATTCATTACAATCTAATAGATACGAAAAAAATAAAAACAAAAAGAAAACATTAATATCATGTGTTTCGTATAGATCAGAGATGTAGCACTACTGCTGCGACGTGACAAACTATATAAATTTTGATTGTTAGATTTTTAGATGCTTAAATCGGATGTAAACCGATGATGTAATCTTCCTAGAAAAGAAACTACTATGCTGCTGATGTCATCGTCGTAGATAAACAATCTCTAATTTTTATTCGTTTTATGTTTTTGTTTTTCTCTAACTTACCAAGTATAGTTAAATGTAATTGTTTAATAACTTGATTAATTTCATTAATTTGTTTTTGTAATGTTTGTGTTTTAATTGTTTGTATTTTATCAATATTTTTTAATAGAAAATCTTGTCGTTGTGAAAGTATATCAAGAAAATATTTAATCATTGTACGTATTTCATTTTCAATAGTTGAACTTTTTATTGATATATTTTCAATTGTACGTGTTGATTGTTTTAATGATTCATCTAAATGATATAATAATGTTTGTGATTCAATTAAAAATTGTTTTGTTAATTGTCTTGCATTATCAATTGTATCTTGTAATGATGATAATGTATGTTGTTGTGCATGATGTATTTGACATTCATGACAATATGCATGTGAACATATATCACAATAATATGATGCTTTTAAATTTGAATGTTCATGACAAAAAATTGTTGTTGATGATGATAATAAAGAATTATTCATTATTAAATTTTCATTATTTGTATTATTTAATGAAAGTTGAGAAAAAACTGAACTAAATAATGATGAAAAATCATTTGAAGAATTATTTAATAATGCTGAACGATTTAAAGAAAAATCTAATGAAGGTTGTTGTTGTTGTGGTGGTGGTGGTAAACGAACTAAAATAAAACAGAAAACAATAAGGATTTATTAATTAATAATAATCAAAAAACAAAACAAAACAAAACTTACCAGTATTTGATAATAATGATTGTTGTCCAATAATTGATCGATTATTATTAAATTGTGAAGTTAATAATTGTTGTCGATGATCTTTAAAGCTAAGAATTTTTGGATGTGTTAATGCACATTTTTCACATAATGTTATTTCACAATCAAGACAATATGTATATGGAGGATTATTAGCAAAACAACAAAATGATGATGGACGATCATTTGTTGATAAACGATTTAATGTTGATGAAGATATTGTTGGTTGTTGACGAGAAAATAATGTTTGAGATAAATCATGACTTGGAATACTACTTGTTGGACTATCACGATCACTATTATGATTATTTCCATTAAGAAAATTAGGAAAAAAACGCATAAAATCATTTGATGTTGTTGTCGTTGTTGTTGTCAAATCAAAATCAGTTTTAAAATTTGTTGATATTAATGGTGAATATGTAGTATTTAGATCCGTTAATGGATGATGTATTGGATTTTGAGAAATATTACCGGATATAAATGGATCAAATGCACTTAAACGACGAGTTGATGATACAGATGATGAAGTTGATGATGCTGATGAAGAAGGTAATGATGAAAAATGTGGTTGAAATATTGATTGAACTTGTTGTTGTTGTTGCTGTTGTTGCGTTTGATTATTTAATAATGATTGTGTTGGAGGTAAAAGTGGAAATTTATTGTTCATATCAGAAGAAAAACGTTGTTGATCAACAAATTCTGTCATACAATTCGAGCAAAGTTTAGATAAGGGATTATTTGATGATGATGCCATAACAATAGGCATTTCTTTAAGACACGATGAACATACGCCACCGGTATTACCACTGTTCATATTGCTAGTTTCATTCATGATTTCGTCTTGTTTTATTTGCTTTTTTCGCTCGTTTTATAGAGGCCTTTCGAGCGAATTGGCCACAATTGAAATCATATGTAACGACACATGTTTGAAACCTACTTTCATTTTCACTCTCTCATCTAGCTGTCAGTCGATGATGGAACCCGACAACAATCTAAAATGTAAAAAAAAAGAAAGGAAAGTAAACGAGGAAATTTATAGTACTATAACATTCAATGTACAAAAATCTCCTATTTCATACACATTGACTACTGATAAGTATTTTATGTCGATTTGAACAGTGAAACAGAATGTGAGGAAGAAAAGAAGAATATACTATTGTGAAGTTTCACACGAATCAAGTCAAGGTGAATAGATCCATTGACAAAGGTCAATAACCACTCGTAATAATAAAAAACTGAGATTCTTTTTTTTTTTAATTAACTTATTCTTACTTAACTTACCGTTATTACACTCTGTATATTTAATAAATATGTGTATATACCTTGTCAAGGAATCGATTCTGAGATGTGTGTATGAAAGTGTTTTTCGCTCGCTCTTCTGTTACTTTATTATACATGTTGTTTGACGCAATAATGTCTCTCTGTCGACTCGTGAAGTAGTCCAGGAAAAAAAAGAACGCCATCGGTGATGACAATGAGAAACGAGAGTACAACGAATAAGTATATAGGCAAGAAAGTAAAGAAAAAAAAATGACCCTAAAAATCTCGCAAAAAAAAACGAGAGATTTTTTTCTTTCTTCTTATGAATCTTGGGCTTTTTTTCTTCTATGAATAAATGAATAAAGTTTGGTCTCTGCTTCTCTAGGTTTTTTTCTCTGTCTCTCTTTTTTTCTATTGACAAACGCATGTGTGTGTGCGTGTGTATGCAAGCTTGTAATGGTTTATGCTTTGCATACGACTGTCTCGATTTTTTTTTCCTTTTTCCTTTTTTTTTTTTTTTTGTTCTGTTCTATAAATGTGAAAGAAAGAATAGCCTGTTCTCTTACATAAGACATGTAATATATTCTCCTTGTTCCTTTTCTTTACTATTGCGGTACCATCAACGTATTAGCCTGTACGTTTTTCTCTTCTCTTTCTCCTTGAACATCAACCAATACAATTCAAAAGAGAAAAGAAACAGCAAGCTGTTGATCCCCTAATTTTTTGACAGACTCGAAGGAGAGAAAAAAAAAGAACGATAAAGAGGAGGAAAAAAAAAAGTTTTTTTTTTCTCAATGTCCAAAGACATATGGTAAGCAAATATGAAAGAGACGATGTACGCGTACCCTCGATTGTGGGTAGACAAAGAACGGATGAACAAGATGAATGCATATGAGAAAGCAGAAGACCTTGGCCGGTGTGTCTCTCCGTCTCTTTCTCTACATAACTTACTTGATTCTCATGTAACAGTAACAATACTAATAAATTAAAAGAGAAAAAAAAGGCGAATCATGTTCACCCGCCGGGGACCATATGACCTCTAGATTCTCATATCACTATCTAAAAAAAAGAAAGATGTCTGTTTACATTATCATAGATATAGAGAAAGACAATGATTGATATATGACGTTCAAGTAAATCCTTGCCTCCAGTTCAATGCATCCTTTATAATAATAAAAAATGAAACATTCATAGTATAAATCATAACCTTCTTTCATTGTTCTCTTATACATCGACCGATTATTACTGAACAAAAGAAAATCCCACTGGTCTCCTTTTAATTTTATGATGGAGGCTTTCACCATCAACCGGCACTGATTATGGATAGTGATGACAGGCAGATAATAGAAGCATTAATGAACTGATGAAATATATCGAGCTAAATACATGCAAAAGTATCATCTTGTTTTTTTTTTTGTAAACTTTTATTTAAAGTTGCTAAATGTGTAGACGTCAAATGAATGGTTATTATTACAATAAGGGACAAAACATTCAAATAACACGAAATTTCGATCATATTTTTGTCTTTTTAACTTCTAATAGACATCACGAAATCTCAACGATGTAGATAATAACCATAATACATATTGAAAAATCGCATCATACAGAAAGAAAAAAACAAACAAACAAAACTTTGAAACTATAAATACATTTTTTGATAGTAGTTTTTGTCAAAATCACTTTATAAATAGTTCAACATGAATAACAAATCACATATATTAAAATGAGTCTCAAAGACAGACTAAGAACAAAAAAAGAAAAAGACAAACAAACAAATAAGAACATATTATGATCAGTCGATAAACAAAAGATATCAATTGTTATCACAAATATCAGTTGGAATAATTTTATAAGTCATATAAAAATTTTGGTATATTATTTGATATGGAAGGTTTTATAATATCACTTTCACGACAAAATAATGATCGAGGTATAAAATAATCTAATGCACCATTCTGAAAGAAAAAAAAAATATGTAAAAATATTTTGTTTTCTCTTTTTGTCTTAAAAAAATTTTATTTACCACAGAACGTGGACAATTTTGTCGAGCATACCATTCAATTGAATATAAACACATTTGCATACCAAGTCCAACAAATAATGATGCCCATATAAAAACATTAAATGCATTATTTTGTGTACGTTGTGGTAATATAAGCATTGAAATAACTTTTATTTTTTTTTTTTTTGTTTATAAAAAGTAATAAATTTTTTTCTTATGAAAAAAAAAAAAGAAAACATTCGAAAAATACTTACATCCAAGAATAGCAAATTGAATAAAAAGTATAGGATAAAAATAACCAAATGCTAATGATATAATATATTCATGAACACATGCACTAAGAAAAATAACTGCATACATTGAAACCAAACGATATTTAACACCAAGTAACTATTTATATGATAATAAGATTAAAAAACAATATTTTTTTTGTTTTTATTTGAAATTTTAGTACCTTATGACAATCACGATAAACATATGTATAAAGCCAATCATGAACAACCTAAATAATGATAGTTAAAAAAAAACAAACTAATATTCAATTTTTAAAAGAAACTCAACTAACAATATTCCAAGTTCGATAATAACTACTCCATGATGTTGCTGTCCACCAATCCTAAAATATAACTAATTAATAAATCAATATAATAAAGTTAATTCATCATATACACTATAGAATTGTCGATCAGCAAAACGAAGCATTTCAGCAAATGCATTAAGCCAGCAATGAAGAAAACCATAGAACGCTAGAAAAAAATAAATTTAGTACTTATTCATAATGTACTAAAACTGCTTTCAAATAAATGAAACTATACATAGAATTGTCACTTTTCTTCTTGCGGTGCCGGCTCCGGTCTTAGGAACTTATTTTTTCTCTGGTTTCACTCCCGTAATCCCTACTCAATACACTAATTCTTAATTTTAAAAGATAATAGATGCGGCAAAATCAATGCCGATGTCAGTATTTCCTTAATAACGTAATCAATTCTTATTGCATGGACTTAAGCTTCTTTCTCAGAAAATTTAAGATTCAATTTTCCCCAAAATTTACACTACGAAACTCTTACATATCAAAGAAAATTATCGGATTTAATGATCTATATTGAACTAGAATACGATAGATGTGATTTTGTAGAGCAATATACGGCGCATCAAATGGTATATAAGAAATCAAGTTTCATGAAAATTTCGATATCCTAAAAGTTCATATGGTATTCATAGACATTATGGTCCTTAAGATATTTTAAGATAAACTTATACAAATTTTGTTTCTAAACACAATTCGATACCGTGACAGATACTCTTCGACTTGTCTATATGATATTCTAATGTGATAAACTCTGTGCCACAGTACAAGTGAGGACTAGCGTGAAACTTTCTCAAAACATTGCATTCTATTGAGCTCTATATGCTATATGTAGTGGCCTGTATATTGACGATATTTTAATAATATTTAATAGTCGTAATAAAAATTTGTATGCATCAATTATCAGCACAACATCCTTGATGTACTAATATAAATAACTCTTGTATAAATGGAAAACTTTTTTAACCTCTGAAGAGGAATATGAATATAGCGTTGCAGGAAGGAAGTCTCTTAGGTTTTTTTTTTTGTTGAAATTTTTATCCTGAATATTCAAATTTGATTTGTGCATAAAACTATAGAAGAGTCTATAAATGTTTCATTTTCATTTCAAAAATATATTTTTTCCATTTATATTATTACATTAAGGATGTTATGCTGATAATTGGTACATACAAATTTTTATTACGACTATTAAATATTATTAAAATATTGTCAATATACAGACTTCTGCATATAGAAAAATAGACTATGACAATGAGTCCCAGCTGTTTCAAAAGATGTTATGTCTAAAACATATACAACTCGATAGAAAGCACTTTTTTGGAAAAGTTTTACATTGATACTTACTTGTTCTATGGTATAGAGACAATCATTATAGAAAAATTGAAGAGCACCTATAACTGTATCAAATTGTGTTTAGAAACAAAATTTGCATAAGTTTATCTTAGAACTTTCTTATGATTATCACAAACAACTACATCGTGTTTCACATGTTAATCCCATAGGAATTTCGCTAACGATAATTCTCAAAAAAAAACAACTCAGGAATGAACTTTTTAAAAAGATAAGAATTGAAGCGATATTTTATGATTTCTGGTTTTTCACTTTGTAATAATTTTAAACCTTGATTTTATCATTCTAGAGTACTTCTTTATCTTTTATTGGATTATAAACTTACTGCAAAATAGAAGTAATGCTCCTGGTAAAGTACAGTTAAGAATTGAGAGAACAAATATTTTCAATGTAACATGTTCGGAATTAAAATGACGAAATACTGGTAAACAAAATCGATAAAATAAATAATAAGCAAATAAAGATGTTGTTGCAAATTGTAGTAATTGTGAAATAACATATTGCCATCGAACAGATGATGTTCTTGGATATGAATCACGATAAATAAGTGTTGGAGCAAATAAAAAATAAAGAAATTTAGAAAATTCTGGACATGGTGTATGTGGTATTTTAGAAGTTTTTTGTTCATTTGGTGAATCATTCATTTTATTTTGAACCATATCTTCATCTTTAACTATTTAAAAGTAAAATAACAATAGAAAAGAAAATGAAATCTTTAATAACTAACTTCGTTGTGAATAAATTTGACCATAAAGTATAGCATGTGGTGCATTTTCTCGTACGAATGCATGAGATTTCATTAGAAATCGAACCTAAAAATCAACAGAATCAAAATAATTGTAGATACGTAACTTTTTCAGGAAAGAAAATATTTTTGAATGTTTCGTAAAAGATTAATGATAAAGTATATGTTGTTATTTAAGCTTCTGCTACTAATGAGCAATCGAAAAGTTTTTTTGACAAGTCAAAAGCTATGAGTTATTGTATTCTTTTTGAACATGCTCAATTGTTTTATAGAGCGGATACTTCTCTATAAAATATGATATTGAACTAGGCAGTAGCTTTTATCCAATCATTTTTTTAAGAATTTCTTTCAATGTAAAACGTTTGTTGATTTTTCAAAAATGAACATTTAGCAAAAATGAAAATAGTGTATTTTGTAGGATAGGCTCTGATCTACAAGTTGATATATAAATAAAAATTTCAACTTTTAGTTTCGAATCGCAATAGTAAAAATATAAAAATTTTGAAGTTTTTTGATTTTTCAAAGATTATTTCATTACTCTCGAATAATATTTCTAAGCCTATATTCGAAGAAAGCACAAAATTCTGGTCCTAACTTGCCGAGAATACTTTCTAGCAAATCAAAAGTGAACAAACATATTATCTAAAACGTTTCAATCACCCATTAGTTATCAGGTTTCGAAATCGGGCTACATTTTGGTAGCTTATACTGGATTAAGAATTCCTCATGCCTGCCCTCCTCGACTCACCTTGAAATGGCACTATTAAAAGTATATTTATTTTACACAATCCTTGTAGTTATTTATGAGAATATTAGAAAAAGTTTATATTTTTATGTTTAAAAAAAGAGCATGAGAAACAAAATCGAGTTTCTTATTGAATTCGAAAGTGAAATGCTCGGTGATCAATTTCAAACAGTCAGATCGATTATTATTTCTAGCTACACAGTTAACATTATTCCACTTCAGTAACACTCATACCACTTAATACTATTGATAGTGCCTTCGGCCTTATGTGTAAATAAGGGGACTGTCATTGAACTGAATAAATGCTCTGCTTTTATTTATCGACTCAATGAAACTTCCGAAACGTTGGCAGAATAAAGATTCCTCATTGTTACTAGTTGTGAGGTGTAAAATCTACGGAAGAAATTTCGACAATAAATCAAAATAAAAAAACAATTAAAATGTCACTATTGAATTCGGATTACAATCGCTCTTTAACGTACTATTCTGTTACAATATTTGTAAGAGTTTAAAAAAAAACGAAGTCCACTGCTAAGTAGGAAGATTTTGAGCGTAAAATTTTCGCTTTTCCTCATATTTTTGGAGTGTCTACTAAAAACAAAATTAAGGATTCTAGTTAAAGATCAAACGTATATTTATGATTTCACTGATATAGACTATAACAAAAACATATTTGCATTGATAGATAATGAGTTTAAAAATTCCATTAGAAATCCGTCTGGAAACCTATTAATCCTAAACGTGCATGACTACTGTTTAGATATTAGTTTTTTGAGTTACTTCAATATGAATAGATTATGAATATATGTTGTTCTCTTCACACGAATCACTAATTTTACAAATAAACAGTCCAAAAGTATAGAAAAAAGTGAAAATCCTATCCCCAAAAACTCTCTTACTAACCAGTCGACCATGATTTTAAATCTTTCTAAATCTCATAATAAAATAGTACCTTCAAAGGCAATTCAAGCGCACAGAAAATTTCAAATTAAATATTGTTTATTTTCAAAGAAATAAAACTGTCGAGGTGTATAAAAAAAATTTCCATTTGCGAGAAAACGTCCCTAAATGTAACTTGCCAATCGAACTCACATTTTGCCCATAAGTAGGTCTCGTGAATCCTAGAATGCCTTGAAGATTTTAGTCTACAGCAAACGTTCGAGATTTCTAGAACGACACAACCCTTTAGACTGAAATTTTCAGGAAATTCTGATATCCACGAGACCTGTTTATAAACAAAACTTCAGATTGAAATTTTGTACTTCGATTTTTTCACAAATACCATACCATAGATAAAAAAATTCAGTAATGTAATAACTTATGGAGAACAGCGCATGTGGATGAATTCTTTTAGATTTCTACTAGTCTCGTTAGAGCCTCCTGATGAGCAAAACATCAGTACCATTGATAATTCACACTTGAGAAGCTTCCATCCTGAATGAAATAGTTATCTTATTGAATAGTATTTATTGTAAATGTTACATCGGTCTATCATTTGAAATAGAAAAACTCTAAATATTAGGTTTCACTTGCAAATATTCATACAATTGAGTTTTGTACCTCATCGCCAAATACTTTTTGATCATCTGTACTCATGAGTTTCATTTCGGCAGTCATTTCTTACGATCATTATTTCTGAATATTGATCACATGTATTCATAAATATCGCCGTGATACGACACAGGGTGTGAATGCGGATGCAGTTATCAGAGAAAAGAATACTAAACGAATATCTACACCCACACCCTGCGCGGAACTGTCTGTAAACCATATATAGACTGCTGATATCATCTCAGAATATCAGTGATAGTCTCGGTCATCGAAATGCAGATCATCGAAAACAGATATTGACGAAAATGCAAATTATCGAATTTCGACAAATAACATACTGATCAAATCTTTTATCTAACAGTCTAATATTCGATAGATAATTTTAATGTAATTAAAAAAAATCTAAGTATCTATTTCTATATCTACCTGTTCTATAAGAATAATCATTCTTGTAACAATTGGATAATTTTCTTCAAGAATATAATGTACTGGAAAATATAAGAATAATCCAATATAACAACAATATGCAGCCAACCAAAGCCAATCAAAAATCACTAAAAAAATAACAAGAAAACTCTTAAGAAATAAAAAACAAAAAAAAAACCTATTCTTCTTACTTAAACTAGTCGTTTTTTGCTTAAGTTCTTCTGTATCTGTTGACACTGATGAACTAATTGGAATTAAAGAAAGACGTTGATATGCCCAAAAATGAAAACAATAATAAACAATTGCACATGTTGACATAAAAAGACAAAACCATAGACGTAAACATGTTGATAAATTCGAAAAATTCCATCGAATAACATCAAATTGAAAATCAATTCTAAAATAAAAACAGACAAACAAAAAAAAAAAATTGTCATCCTCAAAAAATTCAATTCTACATACGCGCCCTTTTCAAATAGATCCGTTATTGCAACTTGTAAAACAAGTAAAACAAGAATAGAAATAAATATCTGTCGTATTGATCGTATATGTGATACTTCAAGTAATTCTGTAAGTATAGACGCACGCATACGAAAAATTTTTGTTGGAAATGCTGATAATGTTCTATTTTAAACAAGGTCAAAAAAAAAAAATTTATAAAATTCTTTTATTTTTCTCAAACTTTTTTATATCAACACTTTGTTTTGATGCAATTGTCTGTGCGGATGTTTCATCTCCTACTTTATTTATTGATACTAAATCATTATGAGATACAATAGGTTGTTGAAGAATTTCATTAATTAATGGCATTTTTGATGCTTGTTTTATTTCTGATGAAAATTCTTCAAAACGATTTGTTACATAATTAAGCATTTCAGAACGAAGTCGCTAATTACAAGAGAAATTTGTTATTGTCGTTTTTTTTTTTCTTATATTAAATTTTATTCATTAAAACATACTTCAGTTGCATTTTGAATTTTTACTGTTCGATCAACACGAGTAAATTCAGCACTTGCAGATCGTTCTATAATTAAAATACAAGAAAAAAAAGAAGAATAGAAAAAAAAAAGCACAAAAACTGAAACGAACCATGACCACGTCTTTCAGTTGAAGTCATTATTGATATAAAATATCGAATAATAATTTTTGATTGACAATCTAAAGTGTTCGATTTATGCTTATAAATTTATGAAGATATGAAAAATAATATAAAAGCAAACATAAATGCACTCTTGTTATGTTATCTATTGATAAGCAAAAGTGAAACACAATGAAATAAAAGCAAAAAAAAAGAAAAACTTCACCCAGATAATAATTAGTATATGTGATACCTATGTAAACTATCAGTAGTAGCAAAAATAGTATCACACATGCTATCGATAGTATTCATATACTACTTCATATTTCGTTATACTCCTTTAGAAATCAAAAATATATCATACTTATATACATACAACTTTAATATACATTCACACACTCAATATATGAAATACGTATATCTTGTTTCGAGTGTCAAATAATAATTCACTACAATAATTTAGTGTCGTTAAAAAAATGTTGTCGTCACTCAGTTTGTTTCTCTTATTTATAAAATTTATGCGCGTAGCGGACAATATTGAGAAAAGAAAAGAAAAGAAAAAAAAAAGAAACGTCGCACCATCGTTTGTTTGACCTCTGTAAGGCTATATTTGTAAAATAAGAAATTTATTAGTCACAAATATTAATAAATACGCCCATTTATTTGTATCAATAAATAATTTTAATAGAGAATCGACTTAAATGAAATAAGTATTTGCTATTCTCTTATTAACTGAACACTTTCTTTTGAACATTCAAACATTTTCAATATAAATCCTCATTTTTTTTTCTACAATTCTCAGAATTTTTCAAAATCTCACTTGAAATGATTTAAACAGAAAGAGGAGAGTTGTACAATATAAAATCCATGATTCCTTACTAAATTCTATTGGTATATATATTTAGACCAATTAAATATTTTTTTATAACCATGAAAAAGATGCTTTATAATTCAATATGAAAAAAAATCTATCAATAATTTATATAGTTTAAACTTTTTTACATATTTATCAGTGATTATCAATAAATATTATTTCAGTTTAATATTGTATATTAGTGACCTCTAGAATAAAAATAATAATAAAAAATAATTCTAAAATTTATTTAAATCATTTAAAATGAAATGAATTTTCTCTCATATAAATTATTTTATTAATTATCAAATAATAATTACTATCTAATTCATTGACATTCATTTCTCAATTTGAAATGATCCTCCTCTTTGACGCCGTACTACCCGTCATGATGTCTTCATTTTCATGTATGTATTTATTTTTTTTTTTGTGTTTAACACCCTCGAATTAACAAAATCTATGTATATACATTTTATTTCTTTCTATTCTAGAAAGATCTACTGCCTTGTTGCACATGTTAATCGAACTATACAAGTGAACATAAATTTAAAGCCCTAGACGAACGATACTATTTACTTTTTCTTTTTCTTTTGGTTTAAATCAAATGTGACTACACTTGGCCAGTATATATCTGCTTGTAGTCATCATCTAATCGAAATCGTTATAAGAAAAAAATAAAATCTATAAGATTATCGTCACTTTTCATCCGCCATAGCTAAAGAAAATATCAAAATGAGCTTAGCTAATAATTCATCTGTAAAAAAACCATCATCATCTGGTACAACTGATTCACCATATCTTGGCTCGAAAATTAGTCTTGTTTCAAAAGCTAAAATTCGTTATGAAGGTATTCTATATACAATTGATGCTAACGAGTCAACTGTAGCACTTTCAAAAGGTAAACATCTTACAAAAAGTAAAAAAAAATAATATTGTTATTATTTCATTTTTCTTTTAGTGCGTTCTTTTGGCACAGAAGATCGTCCGACTGATCGACCTGTACCAGCACGTGATGAAATCTTCGAATATATTATTTTTCGCGGTGCTGATATTGAAGATTTACAAGTTCGTGAACCTCCGCAAAATACACTTACACAAGATCCAGCTATTGTTGAAGTAAACTCAATCATCTATTTTTCATTTATCAAAAATCTTTATTTTTTTATTTTATCATAGTCATCTATGTATCCTACGAGTGCTCGTTCCACCACAACTGGAACAAATAATACTCTTGGAGGTAATCAAGCACGTTCATTATCAAATCAAGGCACAATGCCATCACCACCTGTTCAACAAGGTCTTAATAAAGGATTAAAATCTTCGTCTAATACGGATCCATTACGTCAGTTAAATTTAAATCAACAACAATCATCAAGATTATTTAGTCAACAATCAACATCAGCACAACCCGAAGGACAAGATTATTCATATAATAATAATCAACGACGTGGTCGTCAACAACAAGATTATTACAATGATTTTAATAGTAGTAATAATAATAATAATATTAACAATAATCGTCGAGGTAATCAAAAATATAATTATGCTGAATGGCCTCGTACAAATAACTCTGGTTGGGACAATAATTATCGTCAACAACAACAACGATATCCTCGACAACAACAACAACAAAATTATGAAGGAAATCGTTTTTATCCATCCAGACGTAAGCTTTATATCTTTTTATTAAAATCTATTCATTCTCTTTTTTTTTTTTTTTTTTACCTTTCATATAAAAGGTACAAACAATAATCAACAAACTAATGGATATTATGGTTATCGTGAACGACGTAATTCAACAGGTGGTATAACAGGTAATCAACAAAATCAACCACGAAATAATCGTCAACAACGTGAACGTGCTAATTCCATACGTGGTAATAGTAATAGTCGATCAACATTAAAATTTGTTGGTGATTTTGATTTTGAAAAATCTAATGCTGAATTTGATAAAAATGCTATTGAAGATGAAATAAAAAAAAGTTTATCAATTAAAACAACTAAAGATAGAGATGATAATACATTAAATACAGAAAAAGATAAAGAAAAAGAAAATGAAAATGAACAACAACAACAACAACAACAACAAACTAATTCACCAACAATTAAATTAGATCAACAACAACAACAACAAGAAACAAATCCAGAAGGTTATTATGATAAACAAAAAAGTTTCTTTGATCGAATCTCATGTGAAACAACAGAAAAAGAAAAAACGTATGTTGAACAAAACAAAAGAAATTTTAAACTTATGTATTTTTTTTATAGTACTTCACGTCGTAATTGGAATGAAGAGCGTCGTATAAATGCTGAAACATTTGGTTTAAAATATCGTCCTGTACAACAAGGTAATAATCAACGTTATGGACAAGGAGGTTATTATAATAATAATCGACGATATAATGCTGGCCAACAATCATATTATGGTAATGGTGCACGTTATCAACGTGGTGGTGGTGGTGGTGGTGGTGGAAATTATGGAGGTGATCAACAACGTGGTCGAAATTCAACATATTATGGCAATACAAACAAACGAATGCAAGCCTATTAGAAGCATAACAAATTTTTGTAAGAAAAAAAAACAGCGGCTGTATTTGTGTGTGTGTGTATGTTAAAGCGAGTACATAGCAGTCATTTGGTATAACCGTTCGTTTTCTTTTTTTTTTCTTTTTTCTTGTCTTTCGTTTGTTCGTATAAGCTGTCATTTCTTATATCTATCCTCTGAACATTTTACTTTTTCTTTTGGCTGATTTTTTGACTGTCGTTCTCGTGCTGTTTTTTTTTTTTTATTTAACATAAACCTATAACTAATTATCATATGTTGAGAAGAAAGAACAACTGAAAATTACAAAAATACATTTAAAAGCATGATTTAAATATATATGTAGATTTTTTATTTGTATCAAACAGGAGCTAAGTTTTTTTTTTTTTGAGTTATAAACAAATAAAAAATGATGCAAAAGATCGATATAAGAATGAATAAACAATTTTAAGATTTTATTTTATTAGATAAAATTTTGTGTTCAATTTGAAATGTATTAGACTTACATGTTAATGTGAAATTCTATTAATCAGACTTGAAAAATGATTGAATCTTTTGCAAATAGGTTATATCAAATTTCAAGTCGTCGACTAAATGCATAAAAAAATTGAGTATTGAAGAACTTTTCAAAATGTGATACGAATAAATTCTGGAATAGTCTTCTCTAGACAAAACTTGATCTCGTACATCTCTATCCTTGGCTCAATCGGTAAAAACCCGATCTCTTTTGTAGATCAATTAACCAACTACTTCTTATAAAAAAGAATTTATTTATAAAATTCCACCAAGAAATTGAGTGAAATACATATAAATCTCGAGTTTTCTATCTGCTAATATTGATTATTTAGTCTGTCACGTGCTACATACGCTAATGCTAAGAAATAAAGGACAACTGCTGCAAAATTCTTCATGTGGTACCTTATAACAAATGATATATAACGACAGCTGTAGTTTATTTTATCTAGTTTTCCTTAATAAATACTTAATTTCTTCACAAGAAATGATAAGTCTGATGTTTTTTTTTTCTTATTTGAAATTACTTGAAAGTAGAATGTGTACTTCTTTATTTTTACTTGTCATGAAAAAGTTGAGAAAAATAGTGTTACCCTTACTTAAATGACTTTTCCATTTGTCAACTATCATTGCCGATCGAAACAAAAAAAAACAGTACAATATTCAATTTTTGAATAGATTTCATACTCTTTTATTTATTCTAATAAAGACCTAAGCTTGTTTTTGAAAATCGCATGAGACTAGCTGACGGCGAAAACTTTATATTAAAACGATTTTTTTTTCATTATTTATGCAATTAGAATATGATCAGAGACCTGCTGGCCATTAAGAGTTTCGGACAGCTAGTACCAAACAGTTCAAAAGTGAGCATGAAATTTTAAGAAGGAAAAATTTCTACTGTAGATAAAGTTTACTTTCTGAACTGGTTGGTAACTTTCCTTGACTGTCATCAATGCATGCAGTAGGCACCGAAACTACTCATCCTATATAGTGGAAAGCATTAAGTAAATATTGAGAGATGACGACTAGAAATTTATCGACTCGAAGTTTCGAATTTGTTCTTCTCGAATATGCAAATGATGAAAATCAACAAAACCTAGCAAAGATATATTAGCTTCAGTATTCTTAAAAGTAATAAAAAAACTGGATCGCTTCGAAGTTTGTTGCCAATATAAAGAACAATACTCTAGAAATTTTTTTAAAATTTTCGTATTCATGAAATTTCGAAAAACTTAAACCGCGTCTATTTGTAATGTTTATAAGAAAAATAACTTATCTATTACTTACTAATGAATAGTTTCATGAAAAAGTAAATTTTATTGTATCTATTGTAGGGTTTGCAAAGTTTCTCTACTCGAATTCTATTTCAATTGCTATGTTAATAGTGTCTTAAAGTTAAGAAAAATTCATTGTGTTTGAATTGTAAAAAAAAGAACTAAACTTTTATATTAAACTATTCATATGTTTAAAAAAAAATCTTTCAAAAAGTCTCATCTAATTCAATACCTTTTAGACACTACAAACGGAATAAATTCCGATTATTTCTATAAACGATCGATTTCATTTCTTATAAAGATTATCTTAAAAGTTAAATAAATCATTTATTTTTCTCTTACGTCTCATATGTATTACAATTATTTTATTGATAAATTTGTAAGTATTTTTATAGATTTAAAAAAAAAAGAAAATATCATTTCCTATTATTCTTATTAAAAATTTGTTAATTGATAGTATTTGTGCGTTGTTCCAAAAATAATATGTGCAGTAAAACTCAGCGTTTAATTAATTTCATGATTAATTACAATTCTTCAATTATAACACAATAGATTCAAAAACTTAAGCGAATTAAAATTGATTGAAATGTAGCAAACGACGCATGACTAAACGATAGTTCAGACACATTCAACATCAAAGTAAATATTGTTCTTCTGTGTTAGACTTTCCTTATACATTTTCCCAAACAAAAAAAGAAGCCGGTAAAATTTCTTCCATGATGCATTTCTATCACCATGTAAAAGCACAATTCGTCTAAGACTAACAAAAATTGCTTCACTATTATTAGATGCAGGCAAGATAAATTGGAGTTCGGATTAGATTTTTCCGGTTGAGATTGGAATCCAACACCAATACTTTTCTATTGAGAGCGATATCTTGTATGATCTTGTAAAACTTGTGACGAATGTCATATTGACACGATACCTTCATGTCTGTGTACTATATTTAAAATTCGTTTCTTTTGTAAATTAGTCATCAAAAATAAATCTCATTCATGTTGAAATAATCTATCACTATAGACAGTTGCGTCAAAATAAAACGACACCTCTCTCATCCTCAATTCATTTAATACAATTAACATTAAAACACTAACAATCAAGCCGCTTCTCTAAGCTGTTAATTATGTATCTAATATTATACGATAAAAAGCAATTATCTTCTTTTATTCGTTATTCAACAAAATATTTATTTTATTTTTCTTTTTTTTTTTTTTGTAACATATAAACAAATATTATACATATAATTGCTTTTCAATGATTTCACACATGAATGAAAATAAACGTTAACAGCTTATCAAATAATATTTATGAATTGTCATTTTATAAATGAGATCAAGTCTACACTTCATTAAAAAATAACGTGTTTTTTTTTATTTTTCTTCTTTATTATTATTATTATTATTATTATTATTTTCTTGTCACAAAGAAATTGAAGACAAAAGAAAATTAAAGTTGATGATTGATCTTTAATTTTTAACAGTCAATGCGGCACCCTTGATATGCGAATGATCCGCTCATGAAAAAAGAGATGGTGTGAATATAAAAACAAACATCATTCAATCGATTGTTTTCTTTTTTCAAAGAAGATTAATTCATTTTTCTTTTCTTCTCTATCCGAGTAAAAAACAAAAATTTTATCCAATCAAATAGAAAAATCTTCTTTCTCTCTCTCTCTCTCTTTTCATCATATAATATAAGTTTCATATCTTCTTTCTTCATTCATTTTTCAATTGATCATGTCAAAAAATTTTTTTATTGATGCTTTACTTAATAGTAATCATGATAATCAAAAACGTTCATCATCACTATATATGAATTCATATTTACATGAACAAAGTTTAAATTCAGGTAAATATTAAATAAAAATTTCTTAATTTTATTTAAATAATTAAATTTTACAGATAGTTTAAATTTTCCAACGACAAGTGATAGTGATGAAGATGATAATTTATCATTAAATAAAAGTTCAACAACAACAACAACAACAATAACAACACGTCGTAAACGAACAGCTTTTACAAATGAACAATTAATTGAATTAGAAGCAGAATTTCAACAAAAAAAATATTTATCACTTATTGAACGTTCACAAATAGCAGAAACATTAAATTTAAGTGAAATACAAGTAAAAATTTGGTGGCAAAATCGTCGAGCAAAATGGAAACGTATTAAAACAGGACAATTAAGACAATTTTCAACAAATTGTCAAACAAATAATAAAATTTGTTGTCCTATACCAGTACATATTAAAAAAGATTTTCTATCGTGATTTAATTTTGAACGTTGGTGTTTTTTTTTTTGTTTTCTGTATAAAAATCCAACTTTAAATTAAAAGAATCTAGATTTAATCATACGTATTTCAAAACAATTGAATTCATTCATCAAAGGTAGACTATCTGATCTCTTTAATGAGTTGAAATTTACAGGGGTGCAACAAAATATGATATTACCACTCAAGAGATTGATGTTATATTACTGATATAATCATAAAAAGTCAAATATATAAGATCATTTACTCCTGCTGAGAGTCTGAAATCAGCTAAAAGATAAGATAGAGGATGAAATGCATATAATTTTGTGTAATAATTCTTTGAAACGTTTTAGTTCGCATTAGTTAAGCAGATGTGCTATTGTCTAATTAGAAATTGTATAGTTTTCATCTAGAGAAAGAGTTCTTGTCATAGAGAAGTGTTGCTCTTATACAAAATTAGAAAGAAAATAAATTCATAAATAAATATTGAGATTATTTAGAAAAAACATAATTTCACACAATAACATTGAATAGAGTCCGTTGTGATGGTTCTGTGTCGAATTCGAAAATTTTGAATCTGACAGACTCTAACATTGAATATGTTCTAAGATTGATGTAAACATAATTTTAGGAGATGTTCGATATCACATAATGATGATTATGAGCATTTTGCAAACATTTTATCCTGTTGTAGTTACTTTCGATGTTCTAATAATCTGTGAATTGATTATTTGCTCTAAATTATAAGAGAGGAACATTCTGTCTACATGATGACACTTGGATGACTATACAGTTTCTAATTAGACAGTCGAACATTTTCTCAATGAAAAGAAGCATCAGCTTGAATATTTTGCATGTACACGATGGAACAGCTGCTTAACCTATATCTAAAAGTAGAAGTTCATAACTATAATTCTTTGACTGAAACTATCAATTTTCATTTGCAATTCATCATAATCTATTTTTCAACGCTATAATTCGAACAAACAACGTATCTTTTGTTTCTGATCAACAGCGGCTAATTTGAAAAAGAAGAAAACTAAAATTCTTATGCAATATAATTCCGGTTTGTCTGTTAAATTGTGAACATGTGTAATTGACTTATAATGATTTAAGAGAGGAAGAGAGATCGGCCATTTTCATGGGGAAATAAAATGATTGTTTAGTGTATATTGCAATTCCCATAAGCAATTATCTCTTGATGCTTTTCATTGTCATATATTTGCTTTCAAACAAATAATAGTAGATAAAAGATTTTAAAAAAAAAGAAATTTTTTTTTTTGTTTCGTTTTCTCATTCATTGAATCGATCATTTCTTTGATCTTGGATCATAATAACAAAGAAAACAAATGCTGCTAATCATGTCTCAAAAAAAAAATTGTAAGTAAATTAGAAACATCTTTGGCTGGTCGTCACTTATCACTTTAATGTTATATGTGCATTTTTTGATGATAGATTGACTTTATTGCTCAATTGTTGACTCATTTATAATGACAAGTCATTATCAATGAATGACTACTAGTGTTGATGAAGGGCGTTTTTGTTTTTAATAAAATATGATAAAGAGTATGATTTACTACTTAGATTTTTCGCTCGTGCAATGCGTCGTTAAACATTAATAAATTTGAGATATCGATTAACGTCATTCGGATGATAAAATATCTTTTTCTCTAGTGACTTTTTTCTTCTTCTATGCTACTAAATTTCTGTAAGAATCATCATTATAGAAGATAATCGATATATATATATATGATCTTAAATGGCGGCATTAATCAGATACGAATCATTGATTGCTAGTGAGTTTTGATATCGATCTTTTTTATATGTAAAATAGGCAAGATGTTTTTTTTTTCGTCGAGACATTTATCAATCAATGATTGATTATATTTTAACAGATCCTTGAACAAAAACAAAAAGAGTCGAGTGAATAATTTGAGGTTTATGGTGAATCTTTACATTTGATTTTCCGACATAAAAAAAAAATCAGCTGAATATGTTTATTAATTGATATTTAATTCCAATTTACGTTCGAAAAATGGTGTTATTAGATTAAAATTTTCATATTACGACGTTTTTCCTTTTATTTTTGCTTGAACTTAATGTTTCTTGTTTTTGATATCTTTTTCGAATAAAACAAACAGCTTTTGTTCGTTGAAATTTGGAACCATTTCGAACTTATGGTACTGGTATGTCAATTCATTTTTTATTCTAGCAAATGAATTCTTACAATATAAGGAAAGATTTTTGAGCATCTAAAAGCTATAGTCATCTACCTGTTCATACGTCATGATTATAATTTAATTATTAGTATAGTAAAGATTTAGCAAGTATTCGAACAATTCTTGGGAGTCGTAGTTTGGTTTTTTTATGATCTGTTTGTGAATTATCAAGAATCAAATCAGTGAGATCATCGTTTGGAAATAAATAAATAGAAGTGACTCCTGTAATCTTGAAAATGTTTCGTTTTTATCCAGTGAAGTATCACCGTCTTATTCTCGTTTTTTGCTCATTCATCATTTTTCTAGTGAGTTTATTTTGAATATTATCCTTTCTAACATATGGGAAAGCATAAACAAGGAAGAATTTCTTTCTTAGTTGAATTTGAGAAATAGGTATTTTCATAAAAAAATTCGAAGTGTCATAGATTTTTTAAAATTTTCTTCACATGATTTAAGATATAAATCCTTCGTCTGAGTTTAGTTGTCATGTCGACCTCTAGATATTTGAAACATTTAACAAAATCATTTTTTACATCTTTATATTTCACTTGAGCATATAAATTATCTGCACAAAAATCAAAAGCTATATTATGTTGACAAACGTATTCCAACCATCCTGATTTCGAGGAAAGCTTTAGAATGTTCTAGGACAGTCTAAGTCTAGTTATTAATGCTATTCAGAACCTTTTTCCATTGCTAAGCAACTCTAGAAAAGGAATCTGATGTCTGTTATCTTTAGTTGCTATTGAAACATAGTCAATGGTCATTGGTAGAGGATTTTAGGACACGTCATTTTGACAACTTGAAACCTGCCCTACTAATATTTTGATAATCTAACCCCTTCTGTTCTGATTGGCATTAGAGAAAGATCCAAACTTTTATACCATTTTTTTATGTAATATCATTCGATTTATTTCAATCTTAAAGCAAACAAAAAACAACACTACATATCTCAAAAACTTCTTATTATCAACAACATCTGGATTTAATGATTGACTTCATTTTTCCGATATTCAACCTGATGAACTGAAAACAAGTTCCGATGGAGCTGAACTAATGGGAACTTCAAATAAGAGATTATTTCTAAAGATCATTGGATACTTATCTAATATTAAACGTGTTATTCATAGTAGAATCTTTTCATTCACTATGCTGTTATGCAATTTCGTCACTTGCTCTTCCCTAAAGTTCACAAATATCAATTATTAATGTATTTCAACGACTTTGCTAATGAAGAAAGTTGTAGAATTATTAACAAATGCTTATTCCATCGTCCTAACAACATATTATCTTTTGAAAATGAAAGTTTAGTGTCAATATAACGATCAATTTCATTAGAATTATAACCACAATCCTTTTCTACATTTTCTGCAAATTTCTACATAACGTCATTATGCATGACTAAATTATTTTTTCTCTTTTTTTTTTCGTGCATTATTAATGATAATGTTAAACTTTATTGCAGATATTACAGATCAATATTCTTTTTGAATACCAATGGTTTCAATTATGTTCTGTAGAATAAGATAAAACTCAAAATTAGAAAACTACATATACATTTGCATAACTATATGTATAAAGAATAGATTAGTGACATATATATTTCTGTTGAATATCTTTGTCATCAATGTAATTTGGTTATCAGTTCTCTTTCATTTCTATCTTTTTTCTTACTGTATAACTTTAGAAAAGATTTTGACAATATCTTATGTGCAAAATCAGTTGCAAGTTGATAGATTACAACACTCATATCCTGCAGTCTGTCCTGTCAGAGTAGGGCAGGTTATCTATTGTCTGTAGGGCTCTAGTCATTGGCATTCCTCTTACGGGTTGCTAGGACCTATGCTCACTACGTTCTTCGAAAAAATATGTAAGCTCCACAAAAGAAATCCGAATCGGAAATTATGGTTTGGCTATTTTGTTTATGTATGTATAACAAAATAAAGTTAGAGAATTTAAAAGAGGAGCAAAGTTTCTTTAAACTGATAAAAAAAAAGCTCTCTTTCAGTATTCTTCTATCGAAGCGTAATGGGCGGTCGACATTTGTCCAATTACGTTTTACACCATATGTTCAATACGAAAAACAAAATTTAACAGAGAGACCATGAACGGTTTCTTCATTTTCTTGGAATATATATAAAACTGAAAATAGGAAAGGAAGAAGAAACGACTAAACAAAAAAAAAAAAAGAAGGAAAGAATCAGTCAAGCTTAGTAGCAACAGTAACAACAAGCAAGAAACAAACTGTTCGTCTCTGCAAATAGGTATAGTTATAATAAATGAAAAAAAAAAGAAAGAAAAGAAAAACACACAACTATACAATGAAAAAAAGAAAACAGCACCAATCAGTTTTTATATACACCGAACGCTTTTTTGTTTGTTACCGAAACAATATACAGAACTTATCACACGATAAAAAGAAAAAAATTTCAATGGAAGAAGAAAGGTTTTTTTTTTTATTTTCATCAGTTCTTCTTATTGAACAAGAAATAGAAACCACATGTTCGATATAATAATATAGATGTGGAATGTTCGTTCAAATATGAATGATATTGAATTTGAAATAAACGAAATGATTGATTGATTGATTGCATATAGTCATGAAAGGACGGCTTTGAAATTAATAATATTAGACAGCACTTAATTTTACACCTAAACAGAAAAAAAATTTAGTTTAAGAAAAAAAAAACGAATCGCTTTTATTGAGTTATGCTGTTAGTTAAAACATGCGGGGGGGGGGGGGGGGAAAGAGGGAAAAAATCAAATTGATTGCTTTAATCAGAAATAATAATAAAGCTTTCTGGAAAAAAAAGTAGTAATTCAATACTTGTTCGAAGGGTAATAGGGATTGGTATTTGTGAAGAAAAAAAAAAAAACAAAAACGATGCGCGTTAGTAAATTACAAATAACGTGTATATTGCTTGATAAGGATTATCAAATAACAATTTAAAGTTCATTTAGTCAAACTTTCGAGAATATTACTAATTAACTTATCCCTAATCTCTCTAAGAAAAAATGATTTATTTTTTAAACTTGGCACGATTATTAATGCTTAACAAAACAAAAAAATCATTTCGAATTTTTCGATTTGAAACTTTTCAAATTTAATGAAACTCGAAATATAACACAATGTTTTATTCAGGTTTTCTTTTCTAGAAAGGTAATTTGAAACTTCGGGAGAACGAACATTCTATTTTTGAGAGCATAGACACATGTTACAATAACTATAAACTTCGGAAAGGCTGACCAGATCTTTAGAGGAACACCGATAACACCCATTGGATCCAAAATTTCAGATCCGAACCAACCAGACAAACTCTAGATACTCCCCACACTGAATAAAACACTGTTGTAACAGTATGTAATGTCAATATAATGCAGCTCATGTGTATAATGTTATGTAGTGAAGCGTTAAAAAATTTTACGCAATATTGCACAACGTAAAACAAAACAACGAAGAAAAGTAAACTCTTCTTCTTCTTCTTCTTCTTCTTCTTCTTACATTTGATCTCCACGCGCCTAAGGAAATCTCTGTTTATAATTAATATAACATATATAATGAAATAAATAAAAAATCACTTACCATTTTCATCTGAAAAACAATTTTGACAATGAAGTCGATTACTTCGTACACGAACATCTGTTCCTTCAAATGATGATGATAAAGGAATATTACAAACAAAACATCGAAAACATTCTATATGATAATATAAACCAAGAGATTCAATAACCATTGCTGATCCTTGACCTTAAAAATCCAATCAAACAAAAAAAAAAATAGAAAATAAAAAAAAAGAATTCTTTTTACCTAATTCATCATTACATCTTGAACAACGTAATTTACCACTAACAGACAAAACTCGATTATTATTACTATTAATCGTCGTACGAATAGGTGATTTTCTAAAAACAAAAATAATTAATTAAAATTTGTGTAAAATAAATTTTTCTTTCAACTAACGCTGATTGTTTTGTTCGATGATGTCGATTATTCGATTGATCAAAATCTTTTTGTTGTTGTTGTTGTTGTTGATTAGTTCGTGACTGATAACGCTGAGATTCATCTGTACGATCATCATAATAACATGTATTTAATTGATTTGATACTTGTCTATCCATTTGTAATTCTTGATGATGATGATGATGAGATGTTTGTGACGTAGGTCGATGATTACTACTACTACCATTTCTTTCATTACTATATGAAGATACTTGTGATAATGATGGTGGTGGTGGTGGTGGCGCAGATGAAGTAATAATTGGTTTTCTTTGATCATCAGTGATCCATGAATGATCTTCATAATGACTTTTTTTTGGTGCTTGATTAAGTGTTGTATGAAGTTGTTTACTAGAAAATAAAAAGAGAGTATTTTCAAAATTAATTTATAATTCTTTTTTTATTATAGAAATATTAACCTAGTGATACGTTGTTGTGGAATTTTTTCATCTAATTGAAAAGAAGTTTTTTGTTGTTGTTGTTGTTGTTGTTGTTGAAATGTTGGTGGTGAAGATAAATTAACTCTTAATTCATTAACTGTACGATCAGATAATTGTGATGTAGATGAACGATTTGTTGTTGTTGTTGATATTGATGATAATTCTTGTAAAGTTCGTTTATCATAATTTGATGATGATTGTTGTTGATTATGTGAATCTAAATAATGAATTGCATTTTCATAGGGACTAATTTTTAAACCATATGTTCGATTATTATTATTAAAATTTGAATCTTGTTGTTGAATTGAAGGTGAAAATGGTGCTGATGATGTTTTTAATGAAGAATTTGATAATGAAGCATTCGTTAAATCAATTGGTATATTTATTGGTCGTTGTTCCTATAAAGAAATATTTTGTATACAAAAGAAAAATAATTCATATATATATATATATATGATACTCGTGATGTTTGTGTATGAGGAAAACCAAGTAAAAGCTCTTGTTGTAATTGACTCATTTTTTTTTCAACTGATGAACGTACTTGTGCAATAGGAGAATCATTATTTTGTTCATCATTATTATTAAAATTTGATATACCATGTAATAAAGTATCAACTGATGTTAATGGTGGTGGTGATAGTTTTGGATTAGTTATTATAGGTGATGTTGAATCGATAAGATTTGATGAAATTAATGTTGGATTAGAAAGAACTAGAAGAAAGAAAAATCAAAGAAATTTTGCAGATAAATCATATAATAAGAAAAAAAAAACGAGAATTTACGCGTATTAACTACATCTCGAGATGCTGTTTTTGTTACAGTTGGTGATTGTTGTTCGACAGTACCTGTTGTCTATAAAGGAAAAAAAGATGAAATCGATTTGTAATATGATATGAAATAAACAAGAAAAAGAAAGATATAGAGGATGCAATAATAACAGTAGTAGTAGTAGTAATAAATATCAGAAGTAGTCATTCATGCATGATAGAATTCATTAGTATATCGTGCAAACCATTGAAAGAATCTCACTATGGATTAAAAAAAGCAATTGAAATGAAAATATTTTATTGAATTTTACTATTCTATTATAATTATATTTTAAGCTTGATTCTAAATTAAGTCCCGAGAAAACTGAGTTATTTATTAAAGACTCGAGAGAAATACTACCCATATTCAGAGAAATCTATACATACTCCCTACAGAAGAACAAACAAGATGATAAAATCTAATGACTTTTAAAACTATACTAAACAGTATTGAATCTTTTCGTTTTCTTTTGAAGAAGAAGAATAAATATTCTAATGTGGTATACATGCACTAACATACTGAAATATAAAAAACAGAAAAAAAGTTTTTTTTTTAATATTGTCTACTCATCTGTGATGTTTTTCATTGTATGACAAAATGATTAAATTAACAATACAATCATATTCGAATATTTCAAGAGACAGAAAAAAACAACACGACGCAAAAAATGAATTAGTCATGGAAAAAAAAAACAAAGAGAATTATAAGGCAACAAAAAAAAGATCTATCATTCACTAAACACCAAGAGCGATGATGATTAGTGTACATGTTTTTTATTTTTATGTGCATAAATACATATATATATATATATATATATTAAAAATTTGTTTGAGTTGTTGAAATAGAAGACGTGCAGTTAAATAGATAAAAAAAAAGTTTTTTTTTATATTTTATTATTAATCACACATGTTCGACTACCTCATTTTTCATATTTTTGTTGATGCTGTTTGATGGATCAAGCATCTTTCGAAAGGCTTCAATTGGTGATGAATAAGTGGAATTCTGAACAACACAAAACAATAGCCATGCATGCGTTGTTGTTGATATTTTTATTTTTTTTAATCAATGGAACAAAAGAAAAATATATCTATTATATAATCTCGGGTTTTTTTTTTTTTTTGTTTGTTTAGCAACAATATTTTATTGTCATGCATCTAATGTATGTGAAACAATGAGCAGCTCTTTTCTCCAAAATGTATATTTTTTGTGTTATTTAAAGATAAATCATTAAGATAAAAAATAATCTTACTGTTTCATTATTTTTTGGTGTATCAATATTAATTGAAGCTGTTGAACGAAATGGTTTTGGTGCGAATATATTTAATGATGATGATGGTATTTGATGAATAGGAACATTAGGAATTGTATCAGATGTTGAAATAGACGAAGACGACGTAGGAGGAAGTGGAGGAGTACCAGGTAAAAATGTATAAACAGGTGATTGAACATTTGATGGAGTCGTTGATGAAACAAGTATTGTGCTTGTTGTTGTTGCTGTAGATATCGAAGTTACGGATGTATTTGATTGTAAATTAGATAAAGGTTTTTGTGGTGATGGTGTTCGACTATATTCAATTGTAACTGTTTGAGAATTATCATCGACAATATCTAATAAGAGAAACTATTAGCACAATCCTTATGAGATTAAAAATGTGGAACATGATGAAACCTGCTGTTCCACCCTCTTTTTTGATCATTTCTGATTCTTGAAGACGCTAAAAGTAAGAAGACACGTGTTCGAGGAACAAAAAATTTCTGAAGTGGATTTTTTCTGAGAAATTCTGGTTTTTCATAGGACCACATGCTGGTACATTACGAAACCTCATCAAACTTTATCCTATTGGGTTGAAAACGTTTTTTACAGTTACCTAAGACTATATCTCAGAGATAATTTTAAGTTATTTCTTTTTCTTATGAGAAAAATATGTAAATGTTCGGTGCCAAAATCGGGATCTTGACTTTTAGGATCGTACAAAATTCGGATAGAAAAATAAAAAATAAAAAAGACCGATTTTATCTTTGGAGAATACTTTCAAGTATGAGTAGTAAAAGTTTTCAGTGTAATCGATCGTATCGTCTTCGAAAACTCGAAGTAGTCAAAAAGAGGAAGAGATGCCCTTAACCTTTCAGAAATGCAATAACGAGACATTATTAATATAAAGTCTTTGATCATATATCAACGTCTGTTACGATCTGTAGGGGGTCCAAATTGTTTTTCACAAAATAAGAAAGGTTTTACCTTCATAGGTTTTAACAACCATTTTAATACTTCCACGTAAATTTCGTTCTTTAAGAATTTTTCGTACTTGATCAAATGTCATATGTTGAATATTTTCATCATTCATTGATATAACTTCATCATCAATACATAATCCAGCTTTATCAGCAGGACTACCTGAAAAAAGATAATAAATTACTTTTGTTCTTTTTCTTTTATATTTATGATTTATATTTTATACCGTCTTCAAGTGTTGAAATATAAATTGGTCGATTTTGTGCTGGACCACCATCAAGTTTAAAACCAAAACCACGTATATCAATTGGTTTTTGAATAAATATTTCATGAATTTTACCTAGACCCTAGAAAATATTTTCTATAGAAACAAAAAAACAAATCTTTATTTAAATAATTTATGTTTACTCGATTTCGTGGAGGTGTTGGACTTTTTGATTCAATTCGATTAGATATTGATAATTGTCCAGTAGATATATTTGTTTTTGTAGATGGTGGTGATATATTAATCTGTGGAGGTGAAGGTGAAAGTAGTTTAGGGTTTGTTTCAGGTACATCAAAACTATAAAAAAGAATATCAAAAAATAAAAAATCTTTCAATGATGAAAATAATTCAAACTTTTTTTTAGGACTAGGATGTGAAGGTTCAATATTTAGTCTCGCTGTTGTTGTTGTTGTTGTTGTTGTTGTTGTTGGTTCATCTTCAGTATGAATTACACTTGAACTTTGTTTACGCTTTTGTTCACGTTTTTGACGCCAATTTTCAACAGCCTAAAAATAGAAATCAAGAAAAAAAAAAGAATCTTGAAAACAACATAGTAATAAATCAATTGTTGTTATGTCTTGTTTCTTTTCTCATAAAAAATTCCATTACTTGTCTCTTTTTATTTCTTGAAATTTCTGTTCAAAAACACTGATGTCTTTTTCTTTTTGGTATCAATCAATACTAGTTTTTATATTTCGACAAATCTTGTTTCTATGACGAATTATAACGAGCAGAAAAAAAAGGAGAAGGGTAACTTTGTTGAACTAAGATAACGTGTAAATGAAAATCAAACATGTATATGTAATAAGAGATGACTACTGTTTCTTATTAAATACTATTTCAAGAAAAAAAAAAAAAAGAAAAAAAAAGAAACTTTAAATAGAGTACACAAACGTACTTCTGAATAATCCTCGTAGATATCATTTTGTCTTGAACGTGTTGCTGCAAAAGCAGTAATACTACTAGTTGTAGGAGTTGTAGAAGGTTTTCGTATTGATGTTATGTTCGTTGTCGAACCTTTCATGATAATTAATATGAATTGAATTGTATATTCAATTGATTTCGATTAGACATCGAAAGAAAGAATGAGAACGATCCATATTCATCATCATATAATTGAATGTATGCCGTAAGGCAACCATTCGTTTGTATGTATGTATGTATGTATATCTTCGTTTTTTTTTCTTCGTCGTTCGTCGTCTATACTTGCACCACTACAATTTTGGGCTTTTTTTTTGTTTTGTATTTGAGCAAGGTGCGTCGTGTACACTGTAGTAGAAGAAAGAATGTAACCTCCTTTTTTTTCTTTTTTCGTCTTCTTCTTCCTCTACTGTTTAGACAGCAAGAGAGAGTAATCGAGTTATGCGAACACACGTCTTTGATTCAATCTCGAATAAGAAACCAACAAGCGACTTGCTTCTTTCTCCTTCTCGCTCTCTCTCTCTCTCTCTCTCACTTCTCTTCTTCTCTTTAAACAATAACATCAATCGCAAGGAGGACGGCGTCGTCGCGGAAAGAGCAACGTCTTTTGATACCAATAAAAAAGATACAACCAAAAAAAAAAAAAATAAAGTTTCTACTTTTTTTTTTTTGTTTTAATGTTATTGTGACCGTTATTATTTTTCTTATCGAAGTAAAAGCTTTGTTTTCGAAAAATGGATTAAAACAAAAGCAATGAAGCATATTATGTTCGCTTCCATGCATACTAGCTTCTCTAATCTCTATTACAAATACAACAACTTATTTTACTGATTGATTGCTAAAAGCGAAGAAAAAAAAAAAGACAAAAGAAAAAAGAGAATGATGACCATGATGACGCAAGATACAAATATCGTGGATTAGGTAACACCTATTGCTTATTTCTGTTTGGTATGTATATACACTAAAGCAAGTAAATTTAATTAAGTAAAATATTTGTTCGATTTTCTTAGACATTTTCCTATTCGAATATATGTATGTCACATAAAACGAAAGAAGAAAAGAAAGATGAAGTTATGTAGGTGCAACAGGAAAGATAAGATGTGATAATAAATGTCTCTTGGTGTCGATTTCTCACAAATATGAGATCATAAAAAAAATTTCTAACATTTTTTATATATCATTATAAAAGATAAATAACATTTAGTTGGTTTTTTTGTTGTAAGTGAAGAAATACTTTTCTTTTCTTTTTTTTTCAAAAAAAAAAAAGAGAAAAAGAAGGTCAAAAATTTTCATTGAAAGAAATTAACTGTGACAAATTAAAGAAAACCGTCATGATTTCAAAAGTCCTTCGACGTGTATAAATGAGAAAAAAATATGATTTGAACTATTTCATATATAGGCATGAAATATTTATGAAATATAATGAGTTCATTTTAAATGGATTGAAGTTGTTATAGGATAAAAAGAGAAAATTCGTATTTTTTTTCTAAAAGCGTAGACTAAATAAGATTTTTGGAATATGAACTAAAGTTAAGAAAATAATTACCTTTGACCAATCAGTATCATCATCATTTAAATTATTTGTTTTTGGATTATTAATAATACCATCGGTATTATGTTGATTATTATTTAATTTAAAATTTTCTTGTAAACGTTTTCGTGATTCAAATAATGTTAATTGTTCTTGTGCACGTTCAATTAATTCATGATTTGGATGAATTTTAACAAATTGTAATGGATCATTATTTAATTTATTTACATTTAATGTCCCATTAAAATGTCGTGTTGGTATTGTTGTTGTTGTTATTGTTGATGCTAATTCATCAAATGATTGTGAACGTCCTTGATGATGAAGTGATGATGTTGAACCGCCATTACCATAAAATTTCGAACTACCTAATGATGTATAATCAGAATCAACTGAACCTTGATCACTATTATCAAATAAAATTATTTGATTATTATTTGTTATTGTTGTATTGCTTGTTGACGATGGTGATAAAAGTATTGATGAAAAACCATTCAATTGATTTTGTTGAAATGTTGACATGATTTTGATGATGATGATGATATATCACGTCATCATTTAGTGATCATCTATTTGAACATATGAAAACAGAAGAAAGGAAAAAAAAGAAAATACATGAATAGGTATATCATTTATGTTCAAGGATACAAAAAAAAAAGCTTAATTTGAAAAGATGAGAAAGATTGAGGGCGGATCTATAATCTGCTATGTCCATATAATAAATTCAACATACTAACACTACCTCAATCATCATCATCATCATCATCATCATCATAATCATCATGGACCATACTGAATAAGACGAGAAAAAGAACGACAACGAAACTTTATGCAAATTTATTTATATGTGGGTTATACAGACAGAGAGAAAGGAGACCTATTCTTTTTTTCTTCTTCTTCTTCTGCTGTGGCCAAACGAGCAATGAGATGTATAGCAAAAATGTTCAGTACGCTATATATATACATCTATTTATGATAAAAATCAACGTCATCATTAACGTTCTTCTTCGGTTAGGGTTTTTTTTTGTGTATAGTATGTGATTGTGCGTATGATCGAATATACGTATGTATATATATATATATATATACCTCATAGACAACGATGTATTCGATTTATTAGTAATATGAAGAGAAAAAAAAAATTCAAGGGACACTTATTCTACCATCGAAATGTAAATCACCAATAATGCCCGATTGATTTCTTTACCTATGTAGATGTATATGCTTACGTACGAAAAGAACTCAAAAGAATGACAATTTGTTATTACAACATAGGGATATTTCTAATTCAAATAGAAGAGATGAAGAAAGAAAAAAAAGACTATGAAACTAGAACGAAATTTTCATTTAGATTTGTGCATTTATAGAGAAGAAACTTGAGATGATCGAAAAAAAAACACATCTACATATGCGCACACACACACACCGACACATACATAAGTAGGCGTCTGCTGCTTTTTCAATGCCGTACTAAGTACTTGCTTTTCTTTTTCAAGGGCAATGATGATGTGTAACGACTGGCTACGGTCAATGGTACATCATAAATCATCATTCTGTATTCCTCTCGACCTCCGTCCACTATTCTATTCTCCTATTTTGACATTCAACAAAAACGAGTGAGAAAAAGAGAAAAGAAAAATAAAATAAAATAAACGACTAGCACAGACAGACAAATAATTTTTTTTTTCTCTTTTTATTATGTCTAGTTGCCCGTCTGATCTGTATAAAAGATTTGTAAGCACGTTTTAACATCTTGCCTGTCTCACTTTTCATTATTCATTTTACTTTATTTCATTCATTATGTGACAATGGTATGAATGTTTCATTGTCATATACATGTATACCTCATTTTGTTGATTGTTCATGATGCATGACACTGTTGCACACATATATATATAAATGTATGTATGTATAGTTTCGTTCCCATTATGCATCTAGAAAATGAAACAAGACAAGGACTTTTCGACCGTTCAGCACCTTTCAGGGATTTTGATAAGTGAACAAGATATGAAGGATTGACAAGGATGGTATGCTTCAAATCAAACGAAAAGAATGTATTTGTCTATAGCTTGACTTTTTTTTTTCTAACATACCATTCAGAGTTTATCATCAGATTAAACAGATATAATCTTACAAAAAAAAAAAAAAGAAAATTTTCTCCTTGTACTACTCATTGTCCATATGTGTCAAATTAAAAGCGTTTGAAAGACGGATATGCTTGTTCCCTTTCTCATTTTTCTTCTGTTCTCTTATCTCGACATCTACAAGAATACAAGAAAGAGAAAGAGAGAGAGAGCGAGAGAGACAGAAGGAAATATTTCTCTTCTCTCTTGCTCGTTCTCGTTAGACTATATTTGTGTGTCACATCAAGCTGATGTTCAATATACACGTGTACATACATACATACTTTCGCATTCAAAGGTCATCTGAAACTTGTATATGTATATGCGTATGTTAGATAGAGAGAGTTAGACGAAAGGGGTAAGCAAACATACAAACAGATCCTAGCAAAAGAAGAAAAAAAAAACGAGACAGAGATGATTGTATGAGAAACGGCTGAGTGCATAATTGCCTTCAAGTAATCGACATCAATTTAGACAGCTAAACAATAACAACAAATGAAAATGTAGTAATCAAAGTCAAATTTAATGAACATATACATATATATGTCAAACGATTAATACCTCATCAGTTAAAATCACTTATATAGATAAAAATAAATATGAAAAGGTGATAAAAAAAAATCATTAGTCTAGAATATTGAATATTAAAGAAACAATTATGTAAATCAAATTTTGATAGGTTAAAAAAAGAATAATCGTTTATTTAAAATATTGAATGTACATATGTATATTGAGATAATTCGACTTCTAGCGTCCTCTGAAAATAAAAATTATATATTTGATGAATTAAGTTCTTTGAAGATATTGAATAATAATAGTTCAGCATATAGAATTAAATTCGATTTATTTTGAAAAATTAAAAATTATCTCAGATGAAACAAGAATCTTTCATCAAACTTCTTTGTTCTGTAAATTATGACAAATGTAATTGCTAATAGTTTGTTGAAAGAAATAGAACTATTGCGTGACAAATGCTTTTCTTATACATAGATTTAATAATGGTTTCTCTTGATAATTTTCTTTTAGGTATGGTTATTCAATATCTGACAATTAAAAATCTAATACTATTAATAGAAAAAAAAGCTGTAGAACCAAGGTAATTGTATCGATATTGAATGGCTGTTTGAATAGTAGAAATTAATTTTCTTTTTTGCAAGAGAAAAATGAGATCTGATATATTGAATATATTAATCAACAATACGGTGAATTCAATAATTTGTGATTATAATTTTTAATAATCAATCGAAAGAAATCAATATAGTGTTGTATTACACATCTATTTTTAGGCATTTGCGTTTCTTAGGTGTAAAAATCAATTATCTGGTTTCTTTTGTAGTTGTAATATAAATAATTAAGGCATGAAAAACTATTGTATTAAGTTATTATTTTTTTTTCCTCTAAATTGCAATTAAATCTATGAATTAGTTTAGACTACTAGTTTTGCTTATTATTATTATTATTATTCTGTTTTTCTTTTATCAATTATTCTAAATATTTGATCATATTAATAGTTAACCTATTCAAATGAAAACCTTGTCAAATAAATAAACATAAACATAGAATTCATAATATTATGTACATATATATTTCAAACTTTCTAAAATGTCTACTTATTATATCAGTTTCAAAAGAGAGCACAAACCTGAAAAAGAAAAGAAAAAAAAGAAAAAGAAAAGACAAACATATGAAAGTTATGGTGATAATGACACTATTTGACTTTCAATGTTGAAATGAAAAAAAGAAAAAAAAATTATTGCAAACACAAACGATACATTTAAAAAAAAAAAAAGAACATGCATAAAGAATCACAGACGAGCAAAAGAAAAAAAAAACCAATGAAAAAGCCTATTGACAAAAATTCACCTAGAACATAAAATTATATTTCCTTTGATTGTTATAATTATTTTTCATCCAGGACCAGTTATATTTCGTTTAACAAAACCGAAACGTCGAGCAAATCGACGAAATTTTGATAGAATTTCATCTTGCATTAATTTAAATGACATGGCCATAACAATCATACCAAACAAAAGAAATAATGCACACATTGCTGCTTTACCTGCTTTAGATTCTGTTACTGTACCTTTACCTGGTACAAGATCACCAAAACCAATTGTTGTAAATGTTATAAAACAAAAATAAGCTCCATCTAATACATGCCAATTTTCCCATTGAGCAAAAAGTAATGCACCCATTACTATATAAAGTGCAAGTACAGCTAATGTTGCTACAATAGGTACATGTCGAGTGTCTTCACCTTCTGACTAAATAAAAATAAAATAAACCAATATGAAAAATTATAAAAGAAAATATTCTTACATCAGGTTGTTCAAAACTTCGTCTAGTATCATCAGGTAAACAATTTTTTAAACGACCACGACATATTTGTCGATAAAGACAATTAACCATTTTTGAATAACCCGATATGAATGCATCAGCCAATAAATCACCTGTATATGTTAAACACATAAACATTAAAGGTATACCAATCATAGCATATATCTATATATAGAAAAAAAATATATATATTTAAACTTTTATTTTTTAGAATAAAAATTTTTCAAAAGATAACATAAAAGAAAGTAGGAGAAAGTCTATTCAATTCAGCTATTTTTTTTCTGTTGATATACTATTAATAGAACAATGCAAGTACTTTATTGTAATGAATGGCATGATTAGAAAATTTTTTCATTGCATAAGAATTAAAATTTTCTCAAATAGAAAACTTCATGAGTCTAGTAGTCTTACAAATAGATGCTCCTCCATAGTGGAAGCTAACCATGACCAGACATGTATAGGATAAAATTCTTCTCACTTCGGCTCTCAATGCTGTACTATCTCGTACAACATATAACGAATTTTCAAAATTCTAGCTGTTTCAACTAACGAATGTTCTCAGCTTTGATAGATATAAAGAACTAGGCGTAATTGAGATCAGCCGTTTTTTTTCTCGGTTAAAAAACAATTAGTGTTGATCAGTAAAAAAATTGAATCTTGGATCCTGTCTAAAAGAATTGATTTCAATCTTGATTAAAAATCGTCAATCGGTCCTAGTCTCAATAGGACCGTGACCATTTTGCACATATCTATAACGAACTCATTCGGAGATAGTAAAGATATAATTAGATTGTTTGTTTTTGAAATTGTCTATATGTCTTTAATTATATGTTCATGTAAGAAAAATAGAAAATTAAATTTTATTTTACCATTGTTGCAATTTTTCCTTCTGTTGTTTTTGGTGTGATATTTCCGTATCCAATTGTTGTAATAACTGTTGCTGAATAAAGCATAGCACTAGAAAATGTCCAAACTTGTACAGTATTTTGTTCTTGTTGTTGTTCAACACCATATTGATTTTTTTCTTCGGCACCAAAATATTGTAATAATTCATCATCAACATGATGTTTCCATAATCCTTTTTCAACATCTATTTGCCATCCTTCATTACGTTCATCATGTCGTGATAAACCACCACGCCATAATGCATATTTAAGTTCAAATGTTTGATTTAAAACACGATTAAATTCTCTATATGCATGAGTATATAATTGATCAACAAAATGTTGTCGATTTCGTTCTTTTGCTTCTAAGCGTTCTAATTCAAAACGTGATTCGATTGCATCAAATATTAATCCACCAAGAATAACATAACCAACAACAAGACCACCTATAATAATATAAATTAATTTCAAATTTTATTTTATTTAGAAAATCTAGTTTCTATAGAAGATTATTTATATTACGAGAAAAATAAATGTCTACGATTATTTTTATCTAAGAGCACTTATGGTTATCATCTCCCTTTGGACTAGGAAATTATATTTGACCTGATAACATCGGATGATAGTATCAAGTGTCTTGTGTAATTTGAGAGATCATTCAATCTTACTTAATCAATTGTTGAAGAATTTTTCAATTTGAAAACAAATTTTTTTTGACATACAGAGTCGGAGCGAAGTTCTATACTTTCACCTCATATAACATAGAGTATGAATATTTTTCAACCTGATCTGCTTATGATGCTCTCTTTCTCTCCATTAAATTAGTACGATTAGTGTTACAATTTTTATCATAGATACTTGAGTATATTTTCTAGCGGTGTTTTTTGATTATTTTCAATTGTAATCGTTTCATGCAGAGTTATAAAATTTTTAATGTCACAAACTGGTTTTCTAAATGAAAGTTTATAATAGGCGCTTTCTTTGAGTTAAAAAAAGAGAGTATCTCCAAGTCACCTCAAAAAAAAATATCTTACAAAATGCGAATTCGATCATGGTCTATGTTCTAGCTATGATAAAAATTTCAGCTTGATTAGCTTTATCTTTATTGCAAACTGGATACGGTTAAAACTGAGGAAGATACCTTTATAAATACATGTAATTTGTCTAAACACTCGTTGTAGACATACATGTGACTTCTGTTAACGAATAAATTCGCTTGTTTTGAAGCATTTCAAATAAAATGAAAATGAGACATTAAAACCAATTTAAAAGAAATATATGTTTTATGAAAAAAATTTTTCGAATGTCAACTTTTGATAAATAGAACTCAAAGAAATTTGTATTTTACCTTTCAGTCTTTTCCAACGAAATGAAAATTAGTAGATATCGAATTAATAATACCGAACTTATCAATGTTTGCAATAATACTTCAGACTCATCAAACTTCGAAATAAAAGGATCTCGTCGTATAAAATAGCCATCCTTCATTTGAAAAGTAATCTATAGTGTTTTGTAGATCAAATTGTAGCGCATCAAACGGTATATAGAAAACTGCTTTTTCATCAAGTTTTTATATTATAAGAAGTCATATACTAGTTAAGGAATATTATCGGAATTGTGAATGATATGATCAAATATTAAGACTCAGGATTTCTTCAAACCAATCTAGATCAAATTTTGTTTAAAGTTATTTCAATAGAATCGTGTATACTCTCACAATAGCTTTTTTCGCATCCAAGATTTTAGCATTTTTACTCGGTTGTGTAATTTTTCGGTTTTATGATGCTTTAAATTCTTCGATACTATTCCTGAGAGCAAAAGCAATCAATCGTGCAACTTTCTCAGAAATCGTGTGTCATCAAACTCGATATTTCCGATTTCTAGCAACAGAAAAATGTATGAGTTTTGTGAGAGATACATTTTGAGTGAAAAGATTTCTATCTATTAATAATAAGTTCATAATGTCCCATCGTTTGACACATATGGATCTTTCGAAAATGGCTAAAATATTTTTCGCTTTCGGATCCCTGGAAGAGGATACAGGAATAGACTATCGCAAAGATTAGTTTTTATTTTATTTCATTCATTACGAATTTAGATTTTCAGTAGCTGGATGTGATAAGAGTATGGAACTCCATTAGATTAAATATATATTAGGTCTGTTATAAGAATTAAAAATTTTGCATATTCCCGTACTCCTACTTCAGAAGTCGGAAAGCGAAAAATAATTTTTGTCATATTCGACAGATACATTTAGGTCAAATGATAGAGCATGATAAACTTGTTATTAGTAGATGGAAACTTTTTCACTCAAAGAGTATTCATTGCAAAACTCGCATACTCTTTTGTTCTTAGGAATCGAAAAATTGGCTTTTTTCACGCATTGATTGCCAGCTTTGACCATGACTCACAACAATTCAGAGGACAACCAATTAGTATGTTTATAGACTTTGATGGCATACGGCTTCTAAGAAAGCCGCATGATTGATCGCTTTTGCCCTCAGGCACAGTGTCGAAGAATTAAAAACATCATAAAACCGAAAAATTACAGAACTGAGTAAAAATGCTAAAATTTTGGATGCGAAAAAAGCTATTATGAGAGTATACACGATTCTATTGAAATAACTTTAAACAAAATTTGATACAGATTGTTTTGGAGACATCCTGAGTCTTAATATTTGATCATATTATCCACAATTATGATAGTATTCCTTGACTGGTATATGATTTCTTATAACATAAATACTTGATGAAAAAGCAATTTCCTATATACTATTCGATGCAACACGAATTGATCTACAAAACGGTATAGATTACTTTTCAAATGAAGGATGGTCATTTTATCTTACACGGTTCTTTTCTTTGGCTTTTTTTTTGGTCATTCTGTATGATTCTAAGGGTATTTGCAATCTTAAATATAACATACCTAAACCAAGTTGACTAAAAGCAACTTTCGATACAGAACGTAGTGCACGTCGAAATTTTTCTTTTCGTGTTTGTTCAACTGATACACTATCACCACCTGATTTTGATACTGAAAGATTATCTCGAGAATCAGAAAGAGGTGGAATATTAGCAGAAAGTAAATCTATAATATAAATGATAGAATTCATTATTATATTAGAATAAATGAAATATACGTTTATGTTTAGCTGTTGGTAATGGAATGTCTCCTTCTTCATCAAATGATAAAATAGGTGCGTGCATACGTGCATATTTTGTTTGAGTTGGACGTATTTGTGCTGCATCAGCAGATCGATTGGTAACTTTGAACTAGAATTAATAAATCAAAAAAAAAACTAATATAAAAATGAAAACAATAAAAATAAGTCACATGAATATCATTATTCGATTGTGACTGATATTTAATTGAATAGATAGAAGATGTTTCAGTTGTAAGATCACATAAAGATACATAACCACGATGAGAAGAAATAGAAGAATCTGGTAATGATAAATTTATTTTTGATTGAAAAGATTGCCGATATATTTTTTTGCATGGATTGAAACTAAAGCGCATGATTCCTGATTTTGATTATTTAAAGCTTCATTTAAAATTTACGCGTGAAAAACAATAATAGAAAAATAGGTTTTTTTTTGCTATTCAACTTGAATATTTTAAAAAAGAAATGAGTATAAAAGGTTTCTTCTTTGTCACTGACAGCAGTTTCATTTTTACAAATGCAATATATAGGATAATACTAATTTCTATATAGAAGAAAAGGTTACGTAAATATACATTACTTTATAGTTCGACTAGGAAAATAATAACAGGTGAAAATACACAAACTAATATATAAGAACTTTGATTTGATAAACAATATACAAGTGTTTTTCTTTTACTGCTTTCTCTCTCTCTCTCTTTTTATGATTCTTTTCTCTTTTTAATAATCATTTCATATTATCATTATTTGTTTATTATTCTTATGTACATAAGTTTGTACGCCTCCAATCATTGACTGCATTCCATCTGTCATCAATTCGGCTTGTATTGACGACGCTTATTGTATATAAGACAACTGTCTCCGTAAGTGGAGTAGGTATGACAGTATGCGAACAAATATGAATATCTCATTCATAGAAAGTTTTTTTTAGATAAAGTGTATGTGTATATATAATAGATATAAATATAAATAATACTGTCGAATACCTCCTATCGATTCTGTCATCATTCAACTATTAAGAAAAATATTCGATTGATAGAATTGTTGAAAAAAAGATAATTCGTGTTAAATACACTTGTTTATATCTTATATTGAGAAAAAAAAGCCAACTTTTTTTAAATTTCTAATATTTTAATAATCGAATGAGATTAAGAAATACTTTCTACCTTAGTAGTCTCATGAATTTTGTCATCATGTTCATCATCATCTTCATTATTATCACTATCAATATTTCGAATATCCTCAGAAGGTCGTTGGCTTGTTTTACGACGTTGTTGGTAAGTATGACGAGCAGATGTATTATGAATACTGGTTATACTTGAATGTTTGACTGTTGAACTTGAAAGTCGCTTTGCATGTAGCCTCGTGGCAATCATTGCAATCGGCGACGGTAATCATACTTCTATTCCTGTTCTACTGTTATATATATATATATATATATATGTTGAGTCTCTAGCTCACAAGTTGTTGTTTTCGGCACGAATAGGGACGTTGTCGTACTACACCCAATGATTATTCTGTTGAGACAACGACCAAGACACAGCAAAAATGAAGAAAACCAAGGAGGAGGAGAAGAAGAGGGAGAGATAGAGAGACGAAGAAGGGTAATAGATAGGAGGAAAACAACATTGAGTCGTCCTCCACGGTGACGGCCGTCGGATAAGATGATGATATATCAAACTTGTAGACAGATGCATACTCAATTGGATTCTCCTGTCGTTTTGGTTTGAAGTCAAAATGAGAAATTCCTATCATATTGACTATAGAAATAATCTAATTTTACAATCAAGACATCGATCAGTAGAAAATGCTACTGTTGCCGAATGACTTTTAATATAAACATTTGTTCTCTTTTTTTCTCTTTTTCTTGATTTGACTGTCATATTCGTTACTGTCGAAAATGACAAGAAAAATCATATACATATCGATAGATATACATACATGCTCATGAGAACTCATTATAGTAAACATAACTTAATAGAGTTTATTAGAAAAGCAATTAATGATGATTGAATAACCTATATAATTAACTATATTTCGCCTTCCTTTAAATTATTTAATGTCAATCGTTTTTTATATTTGTTTTTAAAACAAAAAAAAAATAGAAAAACAATTCATATATACATGTATATAAGTAATCAGTATTTTGGTAGGCCGTAGGCTATTGATTATATTTGATCTAGTGCAGGAAAAAGAAAACGATTGAGATAAGCATTGACGCATAGAGATCAGCTGGTATAGGAAGCATGTCAAGGCACATATAAAAAGAAAGAAACATACTCTACGAGTAATTATATCATGGACAACGCAATGAGATAAGTATATTTTCCGCCTGATGGAGTGAGTATCAGAACCAACAACGATACGCCTAAGAAAATCCAGTATATAGACATATAAATATCAAACAACCGATGGCAACGATTTGTCATTATGAATAATAAAGTAATATAATCCACTGTTATATATATATGAAATTTCAATAATACAATTATTCGATATTTACGTAAATTTAATTTTTTTTGTTCAATCAATTAAGATGAATAAATCATCTATTATTAATTTTAGGTATTTTTGTTCTATTTTGTTAATTATTTAATAATTATATTTTCAAATAAAACCAAGTTTTCTTTATATTGAAGACGATAAGCAGCAGGAAATCAATAGGCGTATTTTAGCAAGTGTAATAATGACATTCCAGATTGACGGGAATTCATTTCCGTTATATTTAAACATACCTTTGCTGTCAAATGAAATTCATGAAATACATGCAATTGTAAGGAAGGACATAATAATGATAATAATAATAATAATAATAATAATAATAATAATAATAATAAACGAAGAAGGACGTCATTAAGACAACATACACGAACTCAATCGATAATTTTTTTCTTCTTTCCCTCCCTAAAGAAGTATCTGACATGATTGATAGTGTTCGGTAATCAAAGACATAATCCTTAAGATTCACTTCATTTCTACTTATACCAAGCAATGTAGTTACTGTTAATTTACTTAATTGATTGTTAGAAATATTTATATTCTTACTTTTTTCTGATGTTGTCGTTTAGCACGATGGTGACCGAGCAGCATGATCTTATTTATATATAATGATACTCATTATATTCATACTTAAACGAATTGATTTGTAACACGATACGTATATATATATATATATATATAAAACTTAATTGCTTGCTGTTGTTATTATTATTGTTGTTGAGCAAGTGACATTTCTTCTCGAATTTCAATAATCATCATTCCATCATTCGGTTAGTGTCTGTTGTCTTTTTTTCTTCTCGGGCTTTTTTTGGTTCTTTTTTGTTCACAATTTGCTTAGTAATGATTTTTCATGCGTTCGCTCGTTCAATCGTTGTCGTTATTAAATAGCCATTTGAACTATATATATATATATTGGTATCGTGTTTAGCTGTTTGAGCTTCTCAATAAGTAAGTGCTTCGGGAAGCAAGGGCAAGGCAAAGATTTAATAAAATTAGCAATAATGGATGAAACAGAATAAAATCGGTTATTTAGTTTAAGGAAAAAAATTGTATATATATATATATATATATATATAAACAGAGATCGAAAGAAATATTTATGTACTATGTAATAGAATAAATACATGAATACCAATTATGTGTAAAAGAAGTTTTGTTGCTCTTCGAAATTATACAACAACATCACATGCAAATTCTTAGTTAGTAACCTACTCTGTTACTAAATAAGAGAATAAAAGTCCAAGGAATGGAATGTCATTGTAGTTAGAATAATATGATCTATGTTGAAACTGAATAGGCAAGTTAAGAAAATAAATGTACTCATTTATTGAGCAATTCAATCGACTATGATGACAAGAACGACTACAATGGATTATCATCTTATTAATGAAATAGCATACAATAATAATAATAGTAGAAATATGTTTTTTTTTTTTGTTCTTTACTGTAGTTTATTATAAAATGACATTGAGTAAATGAGAAAAGACAAAGAATAATAGAAATACTGAAAAATAAATAAATAAATACTGATAAATAGCTTGCAATTACAAAACACAATCATTCATTTTGTTTCTAATATATCCAGTTATATAATTAATTGATAAAATGACGTATAAATCTATCTACATTAAGACAAAAAAAAAAGTAACTCAAAATTTGAACATCTATTTTAATAAATGAATTCAATATGAAGAAAATACTTATACAAAACAGATAAATATTTTTCTTTGATAGATACAATGAATTCTTGAAAAAAGAAGAAACAGAAATTCTCCTTTTCCGTTTCTAAGATTACTCTAACATAATTAGGATGCCCTTCAGTTGTCAATAACAAACGCATAAATACGAATATCTATCGAAATTATAATTGAATTTTCTAGTTTTATGAAGACATTCTTATATACAAGTAATACACATAATGTTATCATATTGAACAATTCACTGAAGCTAAGATACTCTTAACTAGTATTTACTAATAACAACAAAAAAATATTACTTCTGTTTATTAATTTTACATCTTATTCGTAACTAATACTTAAGATTCATTTTTACGAATATAATCTATTAAAATATTTATAGAGGTATTTGATAATGAAGAGTGACCAACACATACAAGTTTTCGTATTTTTATTTCTAAATTGATAAAAGAGTATTTAAATTTTTATATCCAAAAAAAAAAGAAAAATTCATATCAATCAAAATTTTCTAATTCATTCTTTCAAATATGACTCTTTATAGAAGAGGTTATAATAATCTATAATCGTTTAATCGAACAATTAGAAAAAACAAAATTCACCTCCTATATACATATATATATAAATGTTTTTCTTTATTGATCTTCTTTTATATTAACATATGTTTTTTATATATAAACAGTTTAGAACAACAACAAATACCTTTTTATTCGCCTTAGGCTGTATAAGACGAGTAGTAACTAATGCCATAATATCTGTCTTAATATTGTAAATATCACATTAAATATCTTCTAACATTTTTATTCATGGTACCCAACTGACAATACTCATAAAATCAGGTTTTTTTTCTTCTTTAACCTATAGGCATAGGCAATCTTTCATACTGATTATTGAACGTCATTTGTACCCGATAAAATTATAAATATTTACACAAAAAACAAAAACATCATGAATGACTACAAAATTTTGTTTTAAATTACCTGTCGTTTATCATAATCGGAAGATGATCGATGTCTTCTTACATGAAATAAACGTTCAAATGGCGGTTTTCCGTGATAGAATTGTAATCCATGATGTCGTAAATGAGAGTCTTTATGCTCTTGATTTGTTGTAAGATCTGAAGGTGTTATATTTTCAGGATCACGTCGCCAACGAAAAATATGAAACATTTTTTGTCAGGATTCTATTTCAATATTATATAATGTAGATGTATATAAAAGATATATATGCTATCGATTGTTGCTTGTGCAAGGAATAACAAACGATGAAAGATGAAAAACAAAATAGAACGATTCAAGAATGTATGTGCGTCAATTAATTGCAAGTACTATTGTCATTTCCTTTCTAGAATACGTTTTCTTCTTATTTTTTATCAAAATAGGCGTATCAAAGATAAGACAGATAAAAAAAAAAAAATGCAAAGAGCATCTTTAGAAAATCATGCCATAGGATGAATATGCTCTTTTAACATGTTATATATTTATTGATCGGCGAGAGGCGGCGACCTTTTTTTTTCGGATGGCGTGCGTACGTGCTCACTGCTGTGAAGATTATATGTGAAGTACTGTTGACTATGAAAATCTATTATCAGTAGCGAACAGACATTCGATGTTATTATCATACCCAAAAATACGACGACAAAAGTATCGCACTCGTTAGTAGCATGCGTCAAAACGATTTATATATTTACTAGTATATTATTCGCTATAACGCATAAGAGTTAAAAACAAGCATAATGATTTATATAATCTGTAGACAAAAAGACACCATTTGGTTGTTGTGAATTATATCTTTTGTCACATTATAGTCAATGTAATTAGCCTATTCTTTTGTCAGATATAAATAATTCAGTTCTACCAAAGAATTGCTTATGATGAAGTTCCAAGGGCGAAAAAGTTGTTTTCTTTTCTAACTTTTTCATTAATTTTAAATTTTAAAAATATAATTTATTGGAATAAGGTTTGATTCTTTTGAATGTCTTTTGCTTTGATTTTAAGTATTTTCTTATAACTTAAGCATCTGATTGTCAATCAAAGATGATTCGTACATTTAAAGACGGATGTCTACCATAATAATTACAAGAAAGTGATGTTTCCGATTAATCTGATTTTTCTGAAGTTTTTGATTATAGTAATTTCCTTTTAATGCAAATTGACAGAAAATTTTAAAAAAATCAAGTATCTACCCTCAATTTTTTAATCAAGAAACATCTAATGTCAGCTCTTTCTTCTTGGCAAATTTTCTTCAATACATACTGACGATCTGTTGATAAAAATAGACTTTTGAATAAGATATCTACACTTATCATCAAATCAATTTTCTTTCTCTCCTTATATGTAAATATATATATATATATATATATATATATAGCAAGAGAGATAGATTTGGTATGCATATTATAAGTGATAATGCTTAGATTCGAAAGGATAAGTTTTAAATATTAGTTTTCTTACAAAAACACTTTCGTAGAACTTCAAAAATATTTTTCGAAGAAAAACTATAGTGAGTGTAAGTTTTAAGTCAAGGTTTTACGATTGCCCTACCCTCTCCTCGCTTCATAGCAGTGTGGTGGGGGATGGAGATAGAAAGACTAACGAGCATTAGGTACACTTTCATAGCAATCGAGAAAAACAGGTCCGTTAACAACCAAAGAAGTTGCGGAAAAGCATAAGCAACAAGATCTACGATGTTCTAGAAAATTCTAGAACACTCCAAAGCCTTTCTTGAAATTCGAATAGCTGCAATACATTTGTGAATGATCTAATTAATGCAGATAAAAACTTATGTTAAAGATATCAAAAATGATGGATGGTAATGCATTGATTTGCCATAGTCGTTATATGATTAGGATACAAAAAAAAAATATGTAATGACCAAGTTATAAATTTGGGGAATAATCAATATCAATATTTCTGAATCTATCGAGATATATAATAAAGTTCTGAGATCTGATGTAGATATAATATATATGTACAACAGACTTATCTACCAATCAAGTCAATTATTACAATAATAATAATATTAAATAAAGAAAAACCGACAATGAAAAACAACAAGCCAATAGCAACAAGGCAAATAAAAACAAAACATCAGTAAAAACAAAAAACTAATTTCTGTTCAAAATACAGACATTAAAAAGAAAGATCGTTTTTCTGACAACCGATTATTCCTAGAAAACAACTATAGCCTGCTAGAGGGCTTTTACATGATGGATTTTGTATTAGAACAATAAGATTAAAGAGCACATATGGATTCCATATTTCAGCCTCAAAAGCCTGTTCTGACAAGTTTTTACCATGATAAGAAAAATGACATTGATGCATACAATTCCTGATTACAGTAGCTACTATGGCTGAGTGGCTACGTTGTTCGACATGTATCTATGATTTATTATGTTCAACATTCGATACGACAAACTACGGAATAATCCTGAACAAGTCACTAACGATTGTTTGTCTCGGATCATCCGTCCGATAGTATGCTGACTACGTTATAACATACAAATGCTCTAGTAGTTCGTTACTATGAATAGAAAGCTCAAGCAATTGAAAACAAGAACTTTGCATGAGATCAACTTTCAATCCAAAGCTACATCTAGTTATAGTTGCAGAAAAGATATAGAACTTTTGAATCAGCTACTAAATAGCACCTCCTACGGTAAGGTAATCGAAAGACAAGACTTTTCTTTCTTCTTCCTTCTTATGAGAGTAATCAAAGATTTTTAAAATGATTAAACATCGATAATTTTAGCAAAATTCGATTTATCTTATTCGAACAATTACTGTTAGTAAAATCTGCTTTGAAATGTTTTATTAAATATCTATTTTTTATAACATCAATAAAAACCTTAAATATCGTCTCACTTTTTCTCTCTTTTCGGTTCTATTTACCAAAAGCTTTTGTTTTGTTACGTTTCTTTTCAGAAGAACAGGAAGTTAAGAATAGTGACATATTTCATCAATCATTAATCATAAGATAAGAAGAAAATAAAAAAAAAAAACCGTAGTTCTATATAAGTGTTTCATGAATATTTATTGGTCAAGTCGAAAAAAAATATATAGAAGTATTTATCGTACCTGTAATCTTTGAAATGACATTTGATCAATATCATTATTATCTTTTCCTATCGATTGTTCTGTTCGATGTGAAGTAAAAGTAAACCGTCGAATAAATGGTAAAAACTTCTTATGTCTTTCATTTGAACTGATAGATTCTTGATAAGTTGGACTAGTTTTCTGCGATAATAACTTCCATGGATATGGATACATCGTGAAATAGATTAAGACCAGCTAATAGTCGATAACAAAAGATCTTTTCTTGAAGGCAAGAAAAACAATAATAAAGTACGCGATGATTTGTCTCTAGTCATCTTTGTATTTTTTTTTTGTTTTGTTTCTTCTTCAATCTTTTCTATACTTTCTGAGTCATTTATTATTTGTCTTTTTTTTTTCTTATACATTCACTTAAGTAATTGATCATTCACACATTACACCAGATACATACAAGACTCTCTGTCTTCTTTTCTACATTTGATCGAAGAGAAAAATCGATATATCCTAAATATCAGATAGAACATCCAAATACATATGCTACATCATCTACAGTTGACGAAGACAACTATTGACAGATACGTTATCATTAGTATATAATTCTTGTTTCGAATCTAAGTACAAATCTTATTGAATGCAATTAATATCAAAGCATAGAACGTCAATCTTAGTGAGGATTACTATCATAATATCTCAAAACAATATATTATTTTCATTTAGATTTTGACAAAGTTGAGATAAAAAAAAAAAAAACTTCGCAAGGTGATCAAAAACAAAAATTCTACATCAATTTTTATTAAAAACTTTATTTAGAACTTGATTATAGATATATAAATATTACTCACTCTGTTAATAAAAGGTAATGATTGCCAGATAGTACTTCTAACTTGTGGTGATTGTACAGCTAACGTTGTTGACTCATGAGAATGTCGCGTAGTGGTTACATGTGAACCACTTTGACCACTTGCTGAAGAATGTCGGTGTTGAGAACGTGGTTTTATTTGAATTCGAAGGAGATGCATATTCGGCTATTTTTTCACCGGAATAATTGTTTTAGGCACAACTATCAATAACTATATATATATATATATATATATATGCTTTCATCAATGACTGGAAGATTTCCAAAAGAAAAAGAGAGAGATAAAGATAGAGAAAGAATTGGCAAAATACTTAGACCAACAAAACACAAAGCAATCAATAATCTATTTAGTTTTATTTATTGTATTTCCTGTGTATGTGCAATCTATCCCTTATGACATCGTTCGTTAGATTCAAAAGAAATAAAGGATCACAATTACTAATAACTATAATATACATATATATATATACAAATATGAGAGATATATTATGATAAAAACAATTGGATATATATATAGAAAAATAAATTTATTTTTTTCTTTCTATATAGAATAGACAAATATTTCATATGAGTCAATGTATAATAGCATTTTTTTTCTATCTAATATATCAATAAAATGCAAATTGAAGAAAGTATTATTAGTAACGAAAGACAAGACTGTATGCAAACTAATAAAGATTATAATCCTTTTTCATCAACATTATTTGATAACATGTCTTCTTCTTGCTTACCCAATAAAAACGACACCCTGTCTTATCAATACTTATTAATCTTTGTACAACTACCATTATAAACAACTACATAATTTTATTTTCACAATTAGATATAGACAATTGTTGATATAATACGCAATATGAGCACATGAGAATAGACTTTTTTCTTTCTTCTTTCGAATATGTATTATGATAAGACCTGTACTTAAGGAATGAAATGAACAAGAATAATAATACTATTCTTTTATCTTTATATTATATAAAGTGTGTCCCATAGGTTCTGAGCCTCAATAAAAATTAATTTCTATGTAAACAAAGAGTGATCTCTATTCAACTATATCTATAGGAACTTCGAGCACATAAGACGATTCTTTAAATGGCATATTAGTTGATGACATTATATCTTTTAATAATAGTGATATCAACATAAGAAGCATGATAATTGAAATCTTGAAATCGAGCAGTAGCTTTTTTAAGAATTTTTAATGAACTATGAATTCATCATATGTAATATAACATAATTATACAAAACAAGATGTAATTATCTAGATCGATACTCTAACAGATGTTATGAAGAACTATCCATGTCATTATTTAACTTATATGACAAACAAATTATTTTAAAATGAAGAGACAGTGCAAACACAAGATATATTGAGTGAAAAATAACATGTTAGATGCAGAAGACAAGATCTTCTTTCATTTTGCACTGAAAATGTTCATGTTTTCGTTTATTTTGAATAGTTTATTTGGCGTATAAGTTAAATAATGACATGGATAGTTTTTCATAATATCTGTTAGAGTATCGATCTAGATAATTACATATCGCTTTGCATAAGTGCGTTATACTACATATAATGAACTCACAGTTCATTAAAAGTTCTTAAAAAAACTACTGATCGATTTCAAGATTTCAATTATCACACTTCTTAGGCTTATATCACTATTATTAAAAGATATAACGTTATCAAATAATATGCCATTTAAAGCATCGTCTTAAGTACTCGAAGTTCGTATAGATATAGTTGGATAGAGATCACTCTTTGTTTACATATAAATTAGTTTTTATTGAGGCTAAGAACTTATGGGACACTCTTTATATATATATATCTGTATTCAATTAAGCATATATTATATTGAAACTTATTTTGTATTTTATAAGTTTTGAGGAGATAGATAAATTATTTGCATAATAAAGTGAACTATTTTTCGACAATTTTGTTTCGGTATATTTGTAGAATTTTCAAATTTTATTTCATTAATTAGGACGAATACTCTTGTTTAAATAATTGATTTTACAAATTATCATGATTTTTATTTATCAAGAATATATTCGAAGAAAAAAATTGATAGTCAATAGAGCTCTGTATCAAACTCCGATTTCATTCGAATCGATGTAAATTATAGAAACTCCGAAAATCTAATTTCATTCTTTTCTTATGTAACATCTATTGTTGTCGATTGTAATGTTCAATAAACGAACATTTTCAATTCAATGCCAAATAATATGAAATAAAAAGAAAACATCTACACTAGATTCACTGTCACTAGTGATTATTGCGAAAGGAAAAAAAAAAGATCAGCACGATTCAATATTTCTATTTTCGTCATTAAATGTATTTTTATCATCTTTATGCGACCTTGAATTAAATAATGTCGCCGTATATGTAAGCTGCCATTAATTCACAGGAAAAAAATTTTCACTCCGTAAGGTCCTAATTGTCAAAGAATTGGATATTTTGCATGCCAATATAAAAGTGATTATGTTTATTTTAATTTTATTTTGTAAATAATAGTTTTTTTATATTCATAGAAGTGTCCGGAGATTGTCTGGATTGGAAGGGGGTCGACGATTCAGTTTTGCTAAAGTTGATCATATTTGAAAGGTTGAGCCCTCTGTTTTTAGAAATTGATGAGTAAAAAACGAAAATTTTTCAAAATTTGATCCTTGAAAGCATTAAATTTTCATGATTTGTTATCGAAATGATGTTGGTCTCAAGAATCTCAATATATCATAGAGGTGAATAAGTAATTACAAAGGATTTGACATCCTTTATTCAATTTACTTTTTATATTTACCATATATAGATGATCTAAGCTCATAAGACAATGAAAGTGATAATGGTTTGTTCTTTGATCGATTGATGTAGTGTATCTTCTTGATAAGCATAAAATGTATTTGTCCTTTGGGAAAGATATAATAGTTATTTTTTTGTTTGCTATTATGTGAAACACTTTAAAGACATGTAGCAAAAAAATTTCTGAATGCATAGGAATCTAGAGGAAATAACGCAGTCAAATGTCGAAATATTCAGTAAACACGAAAAAAGGACTATTTAACTTCCAGGAATTGTTTTGAATTAATGTCTACTACTCTATTCCAATATATCAGGAAATCTTAGTCTTGAAATGTTTATTAAAATCTCTCGAAACTATCTGATATAAAATTTTCCAATGATTTCTATAAGCCTGTTTTAACCTTTGGCTACATGACGCAAAAAAAAACATGTGGATTTGCTTATAGAAACCAAGAATTGGATATATATGTCAAAAGAAGAAGAGTGTATTGTGCAGGACTTCAAATAACACTATAAAGTCAAGTACTTGTCGAGAAGATTAAAGTTCCCTGAAACCTGGTGGAATTCTTTGCATAGCTCCATGAATAAATATGTCGTTCGATATCATCGTATAGATCTCATACAGTTGAATGTCAAGTATTTCATAAGATTAAAGTTTCAGCGGTAATCTCAACCTTCTTGAACGACAGTACTTTGAACTATTATAAATATAGATAACCTATGATTTTCTCAGAGACGTCTAAATCCACAATTTCTTCTTTTTCACTTGACATACAATTCACAGTGATACCATATAATGATGCTGTGATATAAAAAAAAAGCATACAGGAAAGAGAGAGGATTTTATTAATAGGGATACGCATTAAAACTGAACTCGTATAGATACGAGTTCCGCTACTAAAAGGTTCAATTATATTTTGTCAAAAGAAGTGGATAATTCTTTTATTTTCCTATAAAATAACGATAAAAGTTGGTAGCATCTCAATGAAAAAAACGTCAGTAAGAGATTATAGAAAAACGAGTATCTATCGGTTGATGAGTTTTGTTTTAGAATATTTTTGTTGAGTAGAAGTTTCGATATAATTTTTCATCATTCTCATTTCTTAGTCTTTCTATGAATTATCGATTTTTATTTTTTGATTAATTTATTGTAATAAAATTTCTGTGTCGAACATAAAATATCAATAAAAATGAATATTTCGATTAAAAAGAAATTGTTTATAATAGAAGAAATTTATTCATTCTATATCAAATATTCGATCACCTCTACTCATATGTCTTTGCCTTCAATTTGTCAACTCTTATTAATATATAATTATTTACTATGTAATTATTCTACTCTTGAATAGCTTTAAAACAACCTATATTATTCAACAATTATCATGTCTTTTAATATGTCAGAAATTCCAAGAGAAAAAAAAAATCTACTATATAAGGTCGTTTGAGATTGATGTTTCAAGTGTGTTTAAATTATATGTTTCTTTGGAAATTATAAGTCATTTTAGCAATATATATTGTACAACGAACTTTCAAAGTGTGATATAAATATTGTTTTTATGTCTGAAAAATGAATCATTTTATTATAAAATTTAGTAAAGAAGAAGAAGAAGAAGAAGAAACATTAGTTGTATATTACTAGTTTGATGAACGATGTGCTTTACTTATCAATTACATAATCTGATTTGATGTTAATGGCCATATATGAATAAATAGTTCATCATCATTGATGAACAATGTCAATAAATGAATGTATAACACTAACAAGAATAATATTTTGATCAATATTAACATTAAGATATTTTACGAAAATCTTTCATATTATCTAATAATTAATTATTATATCTAGTTCATTTCTAAATCTAGTATTCATCTAAATTTTTTGATATCGTATTAGCATCAATCATTTTGATTTTCTTTTTGAATCAATAAAAAAAAACAACAACTCATCAACATATGGAATACCAATCATCTAAGAAGATAATAAAGTCTACTGGAATCATCATCTGTCTTTTTCATATTACATCATCTCATTTTCTGACATTCTTTTTTCTTTGTATATAGAAAGAAATCTAACGATACATCAAGATTACATATTGCCAATTTGTGGATATGATAGGAACTTCGTCGATATATTTGTTCATTTAAGCTTATGGGAACGTCTAGTACGACTGACATAATCTTTGTAATTATTCTTTTTCTTCCCGATTTTACGTGTTAACTACACAGCTATATATATATATCAATAAAGAAAACTTATGGTTATGTGTTCACTAATAGTGGGCAAGATATTATAGTTCTTTTTTTTTCTTCTTTCTTTCTCTCCTTCTAGAGTATTTATACATCAGTAATATGGCATCTTGATGTATGTTTGTTCAACAATACGAGTGAACCATATATATATATAAAAGATCATCATTGTGTCTGTGTTATTTTCTCTCAATTATTCTTCGCACCAAAATGACAATCTATACATCACGATTGATCGTTATTCCTAACTATGGTAATCGTCTTCGATTAAATTCATCATCAAATTCATCATATAGTTTTCAACATGAAATATTTCGTTCGACTCTTATTCTTTTACCAAATTCAAATCGAAAACGTTTTATACAAGGTATTGAAGTTCAATGTGGAAGTTTTATGAATGATCATATACATAAAAATAATAATAATAATCGTTTTCAATCAATATCACCTGTTGGTACAATAAGTGATGTATTTAGTGGTGATGAATCGATTTCTGAATTTTATCCAATAAGAAAAACATCAAATATTGGTCAATCATATTTTGATGTTCGACGTCGTCTTTTGGCTAAATCAAATTTATTTGCTTATACATTAAAAGATGATACGGATATTGATGATAATGACAGTTTTTCTTGTTCATCTATAGGATATTCGTATCATCCTGGAAACTATCAGAAAAAGTAATGAAATTAATCAATATAAACAAACATCTTTGAACTTGCTTGTCAGGTAAATTAAAATGTACTATTAAAGTTTTTATCAACTATATATGAAAATCTTCGAATATATAATTGAGTAAAACTTTTCATAGTAATAGATTTTTGTATGTTTTTTGTTTCTTTTAATCATTGAATAAAGATATATGCCTACAAATAAATGAGCATTGTTTCAATGTGGTAAAAAAAAATGAATTCTATATTTTTTTTCTGGCAATAATAACAAAACGTACGGCTTCCGTCTATAATTAAAGATGTTAGAGCTTTTTTGGTGTGTTCTAGTACCGCGTCGATTTCTAGTGCATCTTTTATTTTATTCAAAGTTTTTAATTGTTTGTATATAATATACACTTTTCAAACGAGTGCGAATATTTTAAAGAGACTTTTATTGAAAATAAAGATTCTATAATTTAATTAGCTAAGAAGGAACATTTTTGTTGCTAGTTTTTAGTAATAACCAATCGAGAGTGTAACAAATATCTTACACCTTAAAATAAAAAAAGAACTATATATAATGATATAAAATATACTCGTTAACAAATTCTATTTTACTTAATTTCATATTACCACTAGCATCAATTTTTCCAATAATCTCTGCAGCACGTTTCTTTCGATCACGATCACCTTTACGATCAATGTCGCCAACAAGGTCATACTGAAAAAAACAAAAAAATAAAGATTGCTTTATTTGTAAATTTTAATCAAAACTGTACTATAGCAGTAATCAATTTCGCCATTTCTCCTTGATCAACTTATCCATCACCTTAAATATCACAGCTACATATCAAAAAAGATCATAAATTAAGCAATCATATATTTGACATACTTACATATCAAAAGCAAGGTTAAGACGATCTTGAAGATTACCCTGACTTGTAGCTGAAATAGCTAAAAGAAATTCTTCAAAATCAATTGTACCATCACCGTTGGCATCAAATATATCAAAAGCATATCTAAAAAAGTCAATAGATATGTTTTATAATTGAATGACATTGTTATATAAAAATATACTTGCAAACATGGTCTAATTTTCCAGATGGATAGAATTGTTTGTAAACTTTGATAAATTTCTTCTTGTCAAATTTGCCATTAGGACAATCATCAATAAATCTCTAATATTACAAGAAATAAACAGAAAAAAAAAACCAATCATCGATCTAATTAACTGCATACCATTGTCATATTTCTATATATCAAAGAGAAAAAGAAATAGATAATAAAAAAAGAACAAAAGAAAAGAGAAAATCACCTTGTTCAGAATATCTAGCATTTGCTTTGAGTAAAACACTATCTAAAATTAATGAATTGTTTTTTAAAAACATTGGATTTTAGCATCGAAAATTGGATTTAAAACTTTTTGAACAATCGTATTTTGACTTTCTTAACTAAGAATTCTTTTCAAAAAATGCTAAGTGACATACCATTCTATGCAGAATTTAATTCTCTATAAAATGGCATGTTTATTTTTGTCTTTCATCACTAAGGACAACTTGTACATTCTTGTGCGGTTTCTAACGTACTGTTATGGTTAATAAGTCCCCGTTTTGACGTAGCAATTTGATTGTTGCATGGAACGATTAGATGTACAGAAAAGACCAATATTTATGAAAACAAAATATTTCTGGATACGTTAAATGCCTCAAAATTGATTGACAAAAACCTATGTAATAGCACTACATTTGGTTTTTTTTGCATTTTTTTATCTGAGCAAAAATGACTTACAATGGAGGTATGTGTGTTGATAAGTGAAAAGATGGCACATATTCGGGTCAAATGAAAGCTCTCATCGCCAAACTAACAAGACTAAAATATTAGCGGCCCTTGGCTTGTCTAGAGGGAGATATTCGATTTTTACTGTATTTACAGTATATATAGGATGTACACAATTGAAAATTTTAGTGGGATTTATTTTCCTTTTTTCATGATGGTTGGATAGAGCTCATCGAGTTGCATTACAAAAAGTATGTTTCAAATTTTAAAAAGACATTTTAAAAATATTAAACGAAGAGTCCAAGTTACTGTTATTTTCAAATATAAGGAAAAATAGATCCACAATTCCGATCCTACGCAAATTTTTTTTTAAAATCTCTTTTTGAAATTTGAACCATACTTTTTCTAATGCAACGCGATGAGCTCTATCCAACCATCACGAAAAAAGAAAAAGAAATCCCACTGAAATTTTCAATTGTGGACATCCTACATGTACCATAAGTGCAGTAAAAATCAAATATCTTCCTCTAGACAAGCCAAGGACCGCTGATATTTTAACCTTGTTAGTTTGGCGATAAGAGCTTTCATTTGACCCGAATATGTGCCATCTTTTCACTTATCAACACACGTACTTCCATTGTGAGAGAAAATCTTTTTGATAGTTTAAAAGCCTATTCGATGCCCTACAAGATTGATTCTAGAAGCATTTCATTTGGAGAGAAAATTTTGCAAGAAATTAGAGCTTTATCAGCGGCACTGAAGAAAAAGAGTCTTTTTATGTCATAGCATTATGTGATGATAAAACCTTCTTCAAAGTCCGAAACTTCAACCCCAGAAGGTCATTCTTATAGCATGAATAGATTGTGATAAGTGAACTTTCTAGCTTTCAAACCTTCCGAGATAATTGAAGAAAAGCATGTCAAAAACGTAACAGCATTACATTTGGATTTGAACAAGCCGGTTGACTTTTTTGATGAAATACAAAAATCTGTACATGACCATGAAGAAATCAGCTGCAAAAAGCAACACAATGCAGAAAGACAAAAGCTTTTTTTCTTTTTTATCGTCCTCGTTGGCAAAAGTAATTTGAAAGAAAAATAGCAACATTTTTACTTCATTCTTGCTTTTCTCCACGATCGGTATTACTGTGCATATATTCATAATTTGAATAGTTTACTTTGAGAGTTCGTTTCTAGTACTTCTATATGGCAAAAAAAATAAAAAATGTGATATTAAATATTTACTCGAACAATACTGACAAGTGAGTAAAAAAGGTCAAACTGTTTCAAACATTTTTTGTGTAATATAGATTAGAATCGACTTATTCTCTAAATACATCTTACAAAAGAATTTATCAAATAATGTACAATACAACTCAATAATGTTATCGTTGCAATATTTATCTAAAAGAACTATCCTAATAATATACTAACTAGAAAAAAGAAGAACGACCAACCGGCATATCTAATACTGCTAAGACTTATCAGAAATAGCTAACTATGTGTTTTCCTCTTATGACTATGTGTAGAATTGTGGTTGATGTTATTTTATACAGGGGATGTTCCAAAAGTTCGAACAAAGATGAACGTGAATAGCCCCTAGGAACCAATGCACGAAAGCTACAACACATCGTGCTCAATCGATGTCTCAGATTTCAATGAAATTTTGCCAGTATGTAGCCCTAAATAAGTTATGAAAAGGCTAAAAATTTCAGCTTCTAAAACCTTTCCTTTGTTGAGATATTCAATCCATAATAGAAGCACCCTCAGGTAAAAAATGACTATAATTGATGCAAGTCATATATATTATATTTTTCGACATTCATCAATAGCAAGGTTTTTCGAGCTGAAATTTTGTAGGTATATACTACCATAAGTACCCTACATATTGGTACACTCAAAACCAATATTGGTCGTATTAGACAATATAGTGAGATGGCATAGGTTATACGTAGATATCCTCTCTACCTTGTGATCGGGCTTTCTATCGCTTATAAGCGACTTATGAGCTCCCGCTTTGGAACTAAGTAATAGCGATCCGTAGCTATTAGTAGCAATTTTAAAAACTCTGGCCTTTTGATTTTGATTCGAACAAAGACCTATTCGAATACATATGTCATCCATTTTGCATGTGTCATAATCGACTCGCGCGAAAGCTACTCCATCGATGGTTGCCAATTTGGCTAGTTTTTTGTATGTGCCATAAAGAGGCAACTATTTGATGAATTTCTACACAAACTGTTCAAAAAAATATTGTACCGTTCTCAAAATATTTAAATTTTTCTGAAAGCATCACTGCTAAAAATAGCATATTTTGTGCCTATAGGAAATATATACGAAGTCGTTGAAAAATGTCTAAAAAAAATCCCATCACATGGGATAAAATCTATCTAGTATAAATCATCACACTAACCTCTGTTGATCTCCATAAAAAAGTCGTTTGAAAATGACAAAAAAAATTTTTCGAAAAACTCCCTGTAGGGGTGCAGGGATTTTCAGATTGAGTGCGATTGTTCAATGAATCCGTATATCTCTTCCATTATGCTATTTTTAGCAATGATGCTCTTAGGAAAACTTAAATATTTTGAGAACCGTAAAATATTTTTTTGAACAGTTTGTGTAGAAATTCATCAAATAGTTGCCTCTTTATGGTATATACAAAAAACTAGCCAAATTGGCAACCATCGATGGAGTAGCTTTCGCGCGAGTCGATTATGACACATGCAAAATGGATGACATATGTATTCGAATAGGTCTTTGTTCGAGTCAAAATCAAAACGCCAGGGTTGTTAAAATTGCTACTAATAGCTACGGATCAATAGTACTTAGTTCCAAAGCGGGAGCTCATAAGTCGCTTATAAGCGATAGAAAGCCCGATCACAAGGTAGAGAGGATGTCTACGTATAACCTATGACATCTCGCTATATTGTCTAATACGACCAATATTGGTTTTGAGTGTACCAATATGTAGGGTACTTATGATAGTATATACCTACAAAATTTCAGCTCGAAAAATCCTGCTATTGATGAATGTCGAAATATACAATATATATGACCTGCATCAATTATAGTCATTTTTTACCTGAGGGTGCTTCTATTACGGATTGAATATCTCAACAAAGGAAAGGTTTTAGGAGCTGAAATTTTTAGCGTTTTCATAACTTACTTAGGGCTACATACTGGCAAAATTTCATTGAAATCTGAACCATCGATTGAGCAGGTATTTCAGTAAATGTATTGTCGCTCTCGTGCATTGGCTCCTAAACAGATCAAGGGATTTGAATAGTTCTGTTCACAGTTTGATCACACATTCATTAAAGTTTTATTCAATATATTTCAGATAAAATGTCTATGTCTGCAGAAGTCAGAATTAAAATAGTTGTACTAATGGTCAAATACGAGTCGGCTACCATTGTAAAACAAAAAGTGTAAATCGATTTTGACAAAAATACGACAAATGAATCCTGTGTGAGAACCATATTTCAACGATTTTGTAAAACTGATACTGTCGAGAATCGATCACATTCTGGATGACCTACATCAATTACGGAAGAAGAAATCAATAAAGTTAAGGATGCTTGTGCAAATAAGCCAGGATCAAATATTTGGTCTACGAAGAAGAGTTACATAGACCGAATAATTGACCCTGGTTTATTTTTACACGCGTCATTAACTTCAGCGATTTCCGACAATACTAGTTTCACAAAATCGTTGAAATATGGTTCTCATACAAAATTTCCTTAGTGTGTTTTTGCCAAATGCAATTTGTAGTTTTCATTTTTACAATAGTAGCTGACTAGTATTTGACCATTAGTAAAACTATTTTAATTCTGATTTCTGTAGACACAGATATTTTATTTGAAATATTTTGAATAAAACTCTAATGAATATGTGGTCAAACTGTAAAAAAAACTATTCCAATTCCTTGAACTGCTGTAGAGCTATTCACGTATTTTTGTTCGTTCAGATTTTTGGAACACTCTGTATATGAATTATGCTAATATCATTACTGATAACAGAATATATCTAAGCAATAAATTACTCTATATATGAGAGCTTTAGATCGAAGAGTTGAAAGAAGCTAACAGAATCTATATTGAGAAAAACATGTATTTTGTTATCATAATCTCTTTCTGTTGACATTATTATTAAGTGCACCTAATAGCTTTTCCAGCTATTTTACATTAATTTAGTTTGTCTAATAAAATGTTATTTTAAATTGAAACATAAATAAATTCTGAAATTTTTTTTTAATGAAAATGTTCACCATCAGCTCCTCTACATATTTGTATAATTTTCGAGTCAAATCGATATCTCTCTTGCACAAAAAATAAGAACATACTATTTTGATCTTATAATGTTAACCAACCCATAAAATACGATTTTTTTAATAAATATGTATTTCTTCAGACTTCTCATACGAAACAAGTAGCAATAGAAAAAAAGTAAAAGGTATATAAAATGAAAACGCAAAAAAAAAATTGTCTACTCTTATATTTTTGAGCAATACAGTATATGAAAATTTTTGAATATATAATTGCGTAAAACTTTTTATAGTAATAGATTCCTATATGTTTTATTTCTTTTAACCATTCAATACAGATGTGCATGTGCAAATAATCGAGCATTGTTTGAATGTGATGAATATTCAATTCAGTTTTTTTTTCGAATAACGAAGAAACGTACGACTTCCATCTATAATCAAAAATGTCAGAGCTTTTTGGTGTGTTCTAGCATTTCGACAATTTTCAGGGCTTCTTTTATTTCCCTTTAAAATTTTTAACTATCCGTATTCAATATAGACTTTTCAAACCAATACGAATATTTTAAAGAGGTTTTCATCGAAAATAAAATTTCGATAATCTAGTTAATTAAGAAAGAATATTTTGTTACTGATTTTTAGTAATATTTGTAACAAATATCTTACATCTTAAAACAACAAAAGAACTCCAGACATTTTTATTGTCAAAACCAATGAACAAATCATTTTTTTTTATTATATTTTATTATAATCATCGTTAGTATGATTCAGATTTAAATATTAATTGAAACAAATTTTTCTATTAATTATTCAAACAACAAAAAAATTTGCTATATTATTATGATAATTTTCTCTTCGATGAAAAAAAAAGCAAATCATACGGTTTCTCCTACTGTTACTAAAAAGAAAATGCGTTAAGTATACGAAAAAAAAACAACTGTCATAGTGTATTGTGATTATTGTTGCTGTTTTAAACGTTAGGAGCAAGCATTCGACGAATAACAGGATCATTCTTGCATCTAATGAAAAAATAATACAAGAAAATAAAAAGTGGCATATATATATATATAATAGAATCAAATATACCCAGCAATGAATTCGTGTTTACTTAATTTCTTGTCACCACTAACATCAATTTTTCCAATAATATCTGCAGCACGTTTCTTTGGATCATTATCACCTTTACGATTAGCTTCACCAACAAGATCATACTGAAAAAAAAACAAAAAACACAGATTACTTTTTTCTTTTTTGTAAATTTTAATTAAAATTGTACCATAGCAGTAATCAATTTCGTCAATTCTCCTTTATCAATTTGTCCATCACCCGAAATATCATACCTAGATATAAAAAATGATCATAAATTAAACAATCATAAATTTGACATATTTACATATCAAAAGCAACGGCAAGACGATCATCAAGATTACCCTGACTTGTAGCTGAAATAGCTAAAAGAAATTCTTCAAAATCAATTGTACCATCATTATTGGTATCAAATGTATCAAAAGCATATCTAAAAAAGTCAATAGATATATTTTGTAATTGAATGACATTATTATATATAAAAATATACTTGCAAAAATTGTCTGCTTTTCCAGCTGGATAGAATTGTTTGTAAACTTCGGCAAATTTCTTCTTGTCAAGTTTGCCATTAGGACAATCACGAATAAATCCCTAATATTACAAGAAATAAATAAAGAACAAAAAAAGAACAATCATCAATTTAACTAACTGCATGCCATTGTCGTATTTCTACATATCAAAAAAAGAAAAAGAAATAGATAATAAAAAAAAAAAAAAAAAAAGAAAATTACCTTGTTCAGAATATTTCGTATTTGCTTTGAGTAAAGCAATATCTAAAATTAATGAAACAAAATAATACATTTTGAATTAAATTAATTCGAGTTACGCACGTTTTGCAGTTAATTCTGTCGAGCTAGTTTTGCCAGCCGGTTTATTACCCATATTGAATAATGATTATTAATGAATAGCGAACAATGAAAAAAAGAAAGAAATCTAAAAGAAAAGTAACTCTTTAGATATTCTTCTTCATAAATTTATGAATTTGGACAGCTGTGTCGATGGTATTTATAGTATAGAATAAATGAAAAAAACACACTAGGAGGTAGATGAGGTAAAATAATCATATGTGTTTCAAGATATATGTTGCGAAGCAACTTGCATTACCGTGAATCATTTAATGCATATAGCTAGCAGTGGCTTCTTAGTCGACAGATGTTTACTTTCTTGATGAAATACAAAAACCTATACATAACTATGGAGAAATCAGCTGCACAAAGGCAACACAAGGTAGAAAGATGAAAATTTTTTTTCTTTTTATTGCCCTCGCGGGCAAAAGTAATTAAAAAAAAAAGAAACATTTTAACTTCATTCTCACTTTACGACTGGTATTGATGCAAATTCACTCATAATTTTGAATGGTTCACTTTGAGAGTTCGTTTCTAGTAGGTCTAAATGATAGAAAAACAAACAGAAAATGTGATATTAAATATCTGCTCGAAAAACACTAAAAAATGATTAAAAAAATGTCAACATGTTTCCTATATTCTTTATAGAATATAAATTAGAATCGACTCTTTCTCTGAATATATCTTACAAAAGATTGTATCAAATAATATACAATACAACTGAATAATGTTATTCTCGTAATATTTACCCAAAAGAACTATTCTAATAGTATACTAACCGGAGAAAAAAGAACGACCAACCGGCATATCTAATACTGCAAAGAATCATCAGGAATAGATAACTATGTATTTTTTCCATGTGGCTATGTGGAGAATTATGGTTGATGTTGTTTTATACATGAATCATTCTTATGTCAATACTAATAATAGAATAGTTCTAAGCAATAAATTACTTTAGAGATGAGTTTTAGATAGACAAGCTGAAATAATTTCTATTCAGAAAAGCATATATTTTGTTGTCATAATGTTTTTCTGTTGACGTTAGTATTTAATGCACTCAATGGCTCGGAAAATATACAAAAACTATAATAAAGACGTGTTTAATTCATGCGGAAAATTCGGTTGTATTAGTTTTTCTCATAGTGCAAATTCTATTTATCGAAAAAGAAATTGAATACTCATCATGTATGATTACTGAAATAATCTACTCGTAACAATTAATTGTATCAATATAAACAGAATTATTTTATACGGAATGACTCTCTTAATATAAATTGATAAAAACAATATTAATGTTTGGTTTTTTATGGGTTATAAGTCCCTAAATTATAACCATGATTGCACTTCGATCATGGATCAATAAATAAATATCAACGAACACATTTTGTTTCGATGTATGTCCATCAGAACTAAAACTTCAATATTTTTAACTATGTCTTATTTCTTAGAAGAATCAAAAAGTTCACAAAATTTGATACATTTAATCATGGGAAAGATATTTAATCGATTTCTCTGCATTAATATTAATTTTCATGCTTTTTACTCGTTTTCAAGATATCTTCTCAAAGTATGCAATAAGTATTGAATTGAATTCTTTCCTTGTTATCTTAGTCGTTATCTAGTCTATGTTGAATAAAAGTCAATCACTAAATGCTTGTAAGTCTAGTTGGAAATGAGTATATTAAGCTGATCTTATCTTTATTTCTTCCACTTTGAAATAGATACTAATGTTATTGTTTACATGTTGCCCAAATAACGATGATGGAAACTGATAATATTTGACTATGATAATATTCTTTTGTTTGATATCTTTGTTCTAATTTGAGATTTTAAATATTCATTACAAACATAAATTGTGTTATTGAGGCACGAAACACGCTATAGCAATCGGTCGAGATTTTTTTTTTAAAATTCTTTCGCGAATTCCGCATCTCCAAAGTCCATATTTTAGGAGGTGATGATTTCGAGACTGACATATCAGCTGAAACTAGTTGAAGTTTTATTTGAGGTATTGGGGTCTTTATATGATACAACCCTTATCCGATTCTTGATATGATGTTTCATTCGTCCAAACTAAAATCCAGATATTATAAATAATCTATGAATTTTATTTTCATTATGCCAATATAATGAAGTGAGACTAGGCTTTGATCTTTTCAATGATTACTTATCGCTAGAACTGATGACAATTCATTGATGGACAATTGTTGACATCTTTCTTGTTAATCAACAAGAACTCTATAGCGGACAATTAATAATGGTGTGTGTGATGGATATGGAGGAGAAAAACAAAAGTGGACAATATCAAAGTTCTTTCTTTAGCAAAGATTCGTACACAAAGACAGACACAAAACTTCGTAATCTGTAGATGACAATAAATATTTGATATCAATATTAATGAATACACTCTCATTCATTTTTGTATGGATACAATGGACAACGCTTATGTACAGAGGACGCTACATATCGATATCTATTGTATTTAAATAAAACGTTTAGTGAAACACGATATAGTTTATCAGTGAGTCTTCAACGTGAACAAATTGAATCAAGGAGTGTACTTTTCTATAATAACCATAACAAGATTAGATGTAACGGATGTCGCATAATAAATGACCTACCTTTGTACTGATGAAAGAGTAGAGTACTAATCCATTTGTTTTCATTAACTGTTATATCATATATTTGAACACTAGAGGAATTATACAATGACACAATTTCATCGCTATAAGTTCTTTTTTAATTAATTTGAGAAATAAATTCTCAAGACTTTCAACAAATGATGAGACGTCATTGCGTGATACTGCTAAACAAATACGAAAGATAGTCTTCGACCGTACAGTCAGACGATGGCAATATCTATATAAAGCAACAGGCACAATTGATTTGAAAACACTTGTTATAGTAGACCTAGAATTACACGAACAAAAAAAAATATCATCCATAAGGTGTAGCATAGGTTTATTTATAAGAAACCACAAAGTGTAAGGCAATGTGGTAAATCTTTTGGCATTTTCAAGAGAACAATGAGTCGCATATAATTTGAGACGATCTTCATTTACATATTTATAATGTGAGAACTCAGTTAAATGTTAAGGATGATTACAAACAACGAAAAATATCGCTTGTAGACTAAGTATGAAAGTCGCTCAGAAAACAAATCATGGTCAAATTTTATTTACTAATGAATATACTTTGGTTTGGATGGCATATTCAATTGTCAGAATGATCGTATTTATGCTTCAAATCGACAAGAAGCAGATGAACATGGTGAAATACGATTAGTATCCAAATTTTCAAAAAGAATTTTAGTATGACTAGGTTCATCTAAAAAACAATCTTTTAACTCCAATTATATTTAAACCTCTTGCAACATGAACACATACAAATTATATCGAAGTTCTTCTTCCGCATGCACGAGCTGATGGTCGACGTCTGTTGAGTGATAGTTTCATTTACCAGCAAGACAACACAAAACAGCACATCCCAAGTCGAACAGGCACATTCGTAAACGAACGGTTACGGTGATCGTAAACGAATCTCGTATATGATGAATGTGTACGGAGTAAAGTGACCAGAAACGGATTCTGTATACGAAGACATACGACTGCAGTATATCACCATATGTCATGGTGTACAGTTGACGTATGTTCAATTTTGTTAAATTGTTTCGAAAGTAGGTATGCATAATTAAACAAATTGAAGAAAGTACCGGTACCTTCATTTTACATCATTTTATCGCATTGATACAATGCGCAGTAAGTATAAATATTTATTTTATTCCATTTTTTTAGACCGATTTTATGTGTAATGATTGATATGAGTGAAATATACCGAATAAAGCATTATATATTAATCGTATCGGAATAAAATACGATCGTTTACGACTGTGTACAATTAAAAATACGGTTGTTAATAACCTTTATTTTTTCTTTGTATACAACCGTGGAGATATACGATCATCATATTGAATTATGAAATATAGCGAAATTTGGTTGTGTATGAACTTCATATTCCTCCACTTGAAACGCTTGAGATTCACTAGCATAAGTTAAGAATATCTTCACTCGATTCATCGATGAAAAGAAATGACCGCCTAATAGTCCGGACTTCAACATTTTGGATTATCATGTATGAGACGCTATCAATCATAATGCACACTAAGAAAAACTTAAAAATTATATTTCTTTAATTGAAGAAATACAAAAAAGTATTAGTCGTGTACCAATAACTTGTATTGTGGGTGTGGATGTTGTTATTGAGCATCTATTAAATTCAACAACAACTTTCAATGATAATAATAATAAATTTTCATCAACTCTATAGATACTAAAAGAGTTTCTGTTATTTAGGCAATGTCGACAATTCAAACCGAAATTTGACATGCTTTACACTCTGAGTTGAGTTCCGATATCATCTAGTTATTATATCAATCTTTTTATTAAGTAATGCAAATTTACCTTTCCTTAATCTTTCATATAAATTTATTTGTTTTTATCGTAATATTACTTATACAAATGTTTTAGTATGCTATCTATGTTTTTTTTTCTTGATTAACAATAAAATTTAAAAAGAAAATTGTTCTATTTCTTTGAGAATGAAATATATTTGTAGAAGATTATATGTTGATATTTTAGGCGTTGGGAGCCAGTAATCTACGAATGATTGGATCAGATTTGCATCTAATAAAAAAACAAAACAAAAAAATAAAATCATAGATGATAAGATAAAGTCATATAATTAAGTAAAATATACCCGCTAACAAACTCTGCTTTCGTTAATTTTTTATCACCAGTAACATCAAGTTGTGCTATAATATCTGCAGCACGTTTTTTTGGATCATGATCACCTTTACGATTAGTTTCACCAACAAGATCATACTGAAAAAAATGAAGAACAATAATTATTTTATTCGAAAGAATATAATTAAAATTTTACCATAGCAATAATCAATTTCGTTAATTCTGCTTGATCAATTACTCCATCATCCGAAATATCATACCTACATAATCAAAGAGATCGTAAACTAAACAATTGTACTGTTGGAAATATTTACATATCAAAAGCAACGGCAAGACGATCATCAAGATTACCCTGACTTGTAGCTGAAATGGCTATAAGAAATTCTTCAAAGCTTATTGCACCATCATTATTGGAATCGAAAGTATCGAAAGCATATCTAGAAATTCAAAATTACAATAAATACGTATAAGCTGAAAAAGAAAACATGCAAAGTTATAATAGGTCCTACTTGCAAAAGTTTTCTGGTTTGCCTTGTGGATAGAATTGTTTGTAAACTTCGACAAATTTCTTCTTGTCAAGTTTGCCACTAGGACAATCACGAATAAAGCCCTATAATGCATGAAAAATTCATAGATATAAAATAATATTCAATTCAATTCAACAAACCGCATGCCATTCGCGAATTTCTATATAATAACAAAATAAACAGATCATGAAATATATAAATTATATAGAAAATGATTATAAATATTTGTACCTTTTTCAGTAAATTTGGTATTTGCTTTAAGTAAAGCAATTTCTAAAATTAAAAAATTTACATTGATTCATTCTATGATGAATATTTTCAATGAAAAAATAAACGAACGTTTGTCTGTGAGTTCAGTTGAGACTGGTTTTGCTTGTTTACCGCCCATGATTGTTTGTATTTATCAAATGAATAATAAATGAAATACAAATCTAAAAGAAAAATCTCAGGTATTGAAGCTTGTTTATTTGTGTGTGTGTGTGTGCATGTCTACACACAAGTTGAATACTGTATGTATCAACTGATTTGTGATGATATTTATAAAGCTGAAAGAGAGAAAAACGAAAAACTACCTTGAATATATATTAGCGTGTGCATACTATGCAGGATTGCGAAGCCTAAAAGAAAAAGAAAAATCATTCATACGGATGAGCAAACATGATATATTTTGATTATCGAATGAATAGTTAGATAAATATAGCTGTTATAATTTACGTTACTTCTATTAGTAATGATATTTCAACGTTGGAGATTGCGCATATAACTATGATTCAAAAGTAGTTGAACAATATTTTTATTAAACTTTAATAAAATAGCATCCCATTGAAAAAATAATAAAAAATAAAATTAGTCAACCTATGGAAGAAATATTTAAGAAAGAAATTGTGAGACTATCTAGCGTAGAAGTCACTTCTTAAATCTTTTTTTCGTGCATTCAATGCATTGATATCTGATACCATCAATGCAAAAATTTCAGTGTTTAATACGCTTTCTTTTCAAATTTAGTCAATGCTGATTTTTTTACTATTATTATCTACTCTTGAAAAAAAAACAACTAAAAATACATTGTAACAAGCCCACTTATTTTCGTTTCAACGAATTATTCAAGTTTTTTTATAAATTACACTAAGAGATAGAGAATAAAAAACTGAACATAATTACCGATATCAGCGTAATACTGTGTTCACCGACTCAAGTTTTATAAAAGCTAATATGGATGATAAATGACTCTTTTTGATGAGTTTAAAATATCTACTTAATAATTATCTATCTTCTATCGGAATTTAGAATCAAAGAGCGCCAAGCTAAATTTTATATATGTTATGCAAATTTTTATTCTCTACAAAATTATATCTTCAGGGTGAAACGGGGTTCACACCTCTTTCTCACATAATTGTTTTGGATGATTTTTCTATTAAGAAAAAGAAAAATATTTTTAGCAGTTTACATTGTTATGACACTATTTCAAAGCAAAATAAATACGACATTCGGAATCAACGTCAAAAATCACATTGAATCAAACACATTTTTAGAAAATTTTTTTCCAATAAAAAATTCACTCGTGGCCCTCCATGGTTGTATTTTATTAAAATTTTATCTCACGATCTCCAAGGGTCAGTTTTTCGCAAGAAAAAAAATTCTCTAAAATGTATTTGACTCAACGTTACTTTTGACGCTGATTTCGAATGTCGTAATTATGTTGCTTTAAAATTGTATCATCACAATGAAAATCGATAAAAACATTTTTTTTTCATCGAAAAAAATCATAAAAATACAGTAGGTGAGCGAGGTGTGAACCTCGTTTCACTACAACATCGTAGAAGAGAAGAAAGGAGAAAAAGATATATAAGTGAGTCACACTATAACACCCTTTTTATATAAAATCTACCTTATATAACATTTACCTTTAATTTATTTAAACTATTGCTCATTTAGTATAATTATTGCTCATTCCATATAATTATTGTCAAAATTTCATAATTGCTCATTTAAATTATTTTATTGCTTAATTAAATGTAAGTCTTTTTTTTATCGATTGCTTCGTATACTTGATGACCTCATGATTGTTCTCTTAAACATAATAAATTTAGTTCTTTTCCCTAGACAGCTTGAAGAATATTTAGAATAAGTGGAAATAGATTTTAACTCTGATCCACTCACCTATAAAATGCTCCCAATTCTATTGGTCTTATTCCGATACTGCCTGCATACAACAGTTGAATTTTACAGCTTCCATTTAGATTAGATTGAAAAGCTATAATGTCTACTACGCGCATCAGTACGAACTAATTTCATCTCCTCTTTATCTATCAGGAACAGCAACAAGGTATATTTTCGAAGCATTTGTTTTCGTCTGGACTTCATACTGACCACAGGTGAACAGATCACAATTAAATATAATGCATAAGAGAGTTTCTTATAACTCTATCATCATTTATGTGTTTTACTATTCTACTAGAAGTTGAAGAATAACCTGGCTTAGACAGTCCTTCTGTTAGACTTAGTTTTATTTCAACATTTCAGAATTTCATATTAAATGTGCCTCGCATGGTGTTATTAGCATCTCTTTATTATTAGTTAGATTCTTTTTTTTTCGATTGTTGCATTAAGTTCATTTTTCGTGAAAAAATCTATTTACATTAAATTTATTTTGGTTAGAATCAAATGCATAAATTTAACTGTAATAAAATTATTCTATTCCTGTTTAAACAAAAAAAAGAACTTTTCATAATAAACTGTTTTTACATAAATTGTTCAATATTTAAATGTTAGGAGCAAGTAATTGACGAACAATCTGATTGTTTTTACATCTAAAAAAAAAGCGCAAATAATACATTATTTATTATTATTATTATTATTGTACAAACATACCCAGCAATGAATTCTGCCTTATTCAATTTCTTGTCACCATTAACATCAAGTTTTTCTATAACGGCTGCAGCAATTGTTTTTGGCTCATAATCATCTTTACAAACAATTTCACCAAGAAGATCATACTGAAAATAAGACATGTAATTTCTTTGAAACTGATAATAAAACTTAAAAGTTACCATCGCTGAGATTAATGTAGTTAATTCTTTTTCATCAATTAGTCCATCATTAGATATATCATACCTGTATGTTAATAAAAGAATAAATAGAACTAATAGAAGGAATTTACATATCAAAAACAGCGGCAAGACGAGTATCAAGATCACCTTGACTTGTAGTTGCAATGGCTAAGAGAAATTCTTGAAAATCAATCCTACCATCATTATTAGTATCAAATGTACGAAATGCATGTCTAGATATTAAGAATAAGTGTCTTATATTTATCGATTGAATGATTCTTTCAAATAACTTCCTACTTGCAATAATTCTCTACTTGACCTTTTGGATAAAATGCTTGAAAGATTTCAATAAACTTTTTCTTATCGAGTCGACCAGTTGGACAATCACGAATGAAACCCTGAAACAAAGAGAGATCATCGGGCATAGTTTTAGATTAAAAAAAATCAACTTTCTTTAAACAAACCTCATGCCATTCTCGAATTTCTATACATTAATAGAAGAAAAGTATATATTTAAATTGGTCAAATATTATTAAGAATATGTTTACCTTTTTCAGTAAATTTTGTAGTAGCTTTGAGCACAGCTATCTCTAAAAATGAAATCATTAGAAAAGTATTATGTGATGAAGTTGTTGCAACAAGACAACAAACGTTTTTGTGTAAGTTCAGTTGATGTTATTCGCTTATGTTGTTGATTACCCATAATTGTTGATAATTATCAATAAATAATAAACGAGATGTTTTTATCAAAAACCGTGTATATTTTATATTGTACAACTTGAGAAATTGTGTCAATCAAATTTTGAATATCATCAGATATGTAACGATACTCATAGAGCATATAGAAAAGAGAAAAACATAAAAAAATTTACCTGTAATGCATGTATACGAACAGAAATGTATGCAAGTGAAATAAAAATAGAAAGATATAACCACGGTGTTATATGGGTAAATCATATAGTTTATTAATTTCGACGTATTTAATAAAATTGATAAATTATCTGATGAATATTACAGAGATATATATGCACATGTTTTTCGCAACATTTTTTTTATAATACTATAAACAATTGATAACACCTTGAATTTTTCTAGTATATGAAAAACTAGAGAGAAAGAGGAACAATTATGAATATAAAATAATTTGTTATTGTTATCCTATGTTTAATATGTTAATTAAGAGATTTAACAATCGAGCATTTTTATTTACGGAAAAAATCAAATATAGGGAAAAAGAAAAGATGAATCAATGAAAGAGAATATGTAAACGAAGCACCAAAGCATTAATGAAAAATAAAATTCATTAATATCATATTGTCTGTTTTGAATAGATGAGATTCACTATGAAATGAATGCATTTAAGAGAAATGAAAAATAATCGAAAGACATTCTTAAATAATAATAATAATAATAACAATAACAACAACAACAACAACAAAACAAGAAATTCTAATAAAATTATGAAGAAATCATTGATTTGTTGATTTTTGATGAAAATAATGTATGATCATCTTCATCATCAGATGATTCACTTCCTATAATATGATTATTTCTTAGAGCTTTTCTTCCATTATGTCGTTCCATTATTGGTAAATCACCTTCATCTTGAACTAGAGGTTCATATCGTTGAAAACCAGTATGACCACGTGATGTTGATCCTTGACAAAATCTTAAATTTATTACAACAATAGCAAATATAATTGATAAAACTAAAGCTAAATAAAGAAAAAATTAAATAATTGAAATATTATTAATAAATACAAACCACATATGCCAGCAATAATAAGAAAAAGTTTTTGATGAAGTATAAATTCTTTGATTCGATAAAATAATGTTCGAACATTTGTTGATGTTGCATTAACAAATGTTGAGAATATTCCTTTTGTATCATTCTTATTATTATTATCATTATTCAAGAAATCTTTACGTTTTAATTTAAATTCAACATATGTTGAAGATTGACTACCAATTAGTATGCTTTGTTTGGTTTCAGATTGATATCTATTGAAGAAGATAAATTACATATACAGTTGTGAACAAAAGTAGCCGTTCCTCAGTAAGTGCTATTATTCTTTATGATATTGAGGTGATGTTTTTGGTACATGCGTACGATAATAAAGCCTATTCAAAACCGTCAACCAACTCTCTATCAGTTCAAATATACTAGAATTATAGTTTGTGAAAAATATATTCAACGAAATATGTCCACAAAAAGTTTTTGTTCATCATTTTACTATTACACAAGTAACTACTGTTTTTTTTTCTAGCGGTAAAGACAGCACTATCTCTCTACTTTAGTATCACTAAAGCCTTCGACAGATAGTCAGGATTAGAGACGGGCGGAAACAAAAAATAAAACTTTATCGGAACCATAGGAAAGAGAAGTACCTGAGATCGTGACTGGACCTCAAGCTTATAGTACAATATTCTGTAGTCTTAAGCAAATTATCTTATGAATCATATGAATTAAAACATAAATCAAGAGAGATGGCCAAAAACAAAAGTGCTAGTCATCGATTAAATAAATAAAAAAAAAACGAATATTGAAGAATTATTTTAGATGCGAGACGAATAAATTCGGGAATAGTTTTCTCTAGAACAGGATCGGTAGATAAAAAAAACTTGGTCCCGCGCATCGTCAGTCAAGATCTTAGCAATTAATATGCTCTGAAATAGTGAGTTCATCTTGTATCACTAGCTCATCTTCATTTAGTGCTGCAACTCTAAAACTTTAAAGACAAACCTATCGTCTTGTTGGAACTTTTTGCTAAAATTTTCAAATGAGTTAATCAAAGCCATCGTAAAAAAGATTCATCTTACTAAAAACTAGCATTGGATTTTCAACAGACATTCTTAATGAGAAGACAATATCTTAGTTATTTTAAAGTAATTTCTAATGAAATTCAGACTACACATAGCTACCACATTGGCCTTTATAATGAGAAATTCAACGAAAATATTTATGACAACATTACATGGATAAGATGATGTTTAAATCATAACTTCAGTATGTGTGGATTGATAGAAGGTAGATTAGTGTCTACGATCAGGATTTATTGTCGTACGCATGCATCAAAAATATCAGCTTAATATCAGAAAGAATAACGGCATTTCATGATGGGCAACTTTTTTTGTCTAAAACTGTAAAAATATTCAAACAATATTTAGTTAACATACCCAATACGTTCAGCTGTTATATCGTATGTACCAGGTGTTAATAAACGAAAAAAGTCACCATCACGATAACTACTAACGTTATGTTGAATACCATGTACATGAATAACAACACCTGATAAAGGAATTTTTGTTTTTGAATCAAATACAAAACCACGAATACCATGAACAACCTAATTTAAAACAAATAAACAAATAAACAAACAAACAAAGAAATTTTTCTATATTTTTCTAAATGATAATATAAATACTTGAGTAATATAAGCTAATAAAGCTCCTTTATTATCATCCCAATATGATTTTAAATCAGTTTCATCAGGATATTTATTACAACCTAATTCAATTGTTATTTCCATATCAGATGTATAAGCATATGACCAATCTTGCATACCACCATCAACAACATACCAAGCAGCACCATTTGTTATTCCATTATTAAATCTAATACATGCATTACCTTTATACATACTTGGATGAGCCTTATATGAACAAAACAAAAAAAATCAAATTAGATTTTTTTATAATAACAAAAAATAAAATAATTTACATATGAATAAGCTTTAGAAAGCATTTGAAATGTTTGATCATCAGGTGATTTACTTTCTTTTCTATTTGAATTTTCTATTTTTTTATCAAATGGATAATTAGCAACAAGTGCACCACCATGTAAATTTGCTGATAAAACAAATGGATAAATAATTGACCAATGCATAACAGCACGAACTTCTGGTTCAAGATTTTTTTGTGTATTAGTTAATTCATCTAAATAATATTTATTATTATTATTATCAGTATTTTGTTTTGGTATAACAATATCATTATCATTTTGATTGTTTAATGATTCAAGTTCAATTTTTGGAAAATTTCTATTTAAATCAATATGATTAGCATTTAAACGACCAGGTCCTTGTGCATGTTCGGTTTGTTTATATTCATATTCAAAACCATCAGGATTCATTGTTGGCATTATATGTATACGAATCTTTAATAATGAAAAGAATTAATTAGATTGATTCAAAAAAAAAATAAATAAAAATATAATACTTACATTATTAATAAGTTGAGTTATATATTCGTTTTTTTCATAATTTATACATAAATATTCGATAAAAAAAATTAAACATTCTCTTCCAACACTTTCATCACCATGTATATTTCCAATATATCTAACTTCTGGTTCACCTGGTTCATGTATAAGTGGTTGATCACTTATAACCATAACCCATAAATCACGTTTTTCATTACTTTTACCAATTGTATATAAACTTGTTATATTTGGATATTGATTATTTAATTCTTTTAATTTTTCTACCATTGAATCATAATTATGATATTGAAATTTAGTTGTTGGTTCAATTAAAGTTTTAAGAACATTTTCACGTGAAGTATTCATTAATTTTTCAGCATAAGTTGATAATAAATTATAAACATCATTTATTGATGAAACATCTTTAACAGCTGATAATGTATCTGGAGAAATAGGTTGTAAATTAAAATCAAGACGAAGAGCCTTTAAAAAAAAAAGACAGGAAATTTTCTTTTTGTTTTTGATGAGAACAGAAAATTTGATAATGAAATTTTAAAAGATAATACAGAACGGTTTGTTTTTTTTTTGTTAAAAAGTCCGAGAAGTAGAGGTTGCCAGGTGTAAAATTTTTGAACTGTACTTTGATACTCTCAATGAAATTTCCTAATCGGAACATGATAGTTGTCCGAAAAATACGAGATACTTCCTTTCGGTGATTGGTGCATCCTACACATTTTTTAGACAATTAGAACTCATCGGCTCCAAAAAAATTGGAATCCGATAGAGATTCTAAACATGACACATGCACTAATAGCAATCTGTTAGGAGTAAATGTCTTTCTATTTTATGTATGAACATTTTTGCATTATGCTACATTCCTAAAAAAGAAAGTTATTTAGAAAAAAAATTCATTTTATAATTGATTTTTCATTGAATTCTGTATCACTTTTGTCTTATTTTAAATTTCAAATTCTATCGATACTCTTAATTTGTTTTGTTTAATCAAATATATAAAATCTTACATTTGTTAAATTTTCATTCGTTACATTAACATTAAATTCCGTTTGTGGCAAATATCCTGATGCTGTTACTGTTATATTATGTAAACCAGGTAATAATAAACGCCAATAGGCACCATATTTAACACTACGAACTGGATGAAGAACACCTTCAACTTGAATTAATGCACCTGAAATACCCGTATGTGTTTTAGCATCACGAATAAAACCTTTTATACCAAGATGACTCTAAATAAAACACATACATACATATATATCTTTCTTTTTTTTTATTTTTGTATATTACTTACCATTTCCATATATGAAAGTAAAGCTTCTTTATTATTATCCCATTCTTTTTGAAGAATACCATCTGTAGCTGATGGATATTTACAACAACTTAATTCCAATGTTATTTCAAATGCATTACTATTTAAATAATTAAAATCTTGCATACCACCAGGTACATCATACCATTGTGCACCATTTGTTATTCCTCCAGAAAATTCAGCAGCACAACCTTCACCTAATTAATCAAAACAAAAAAAAAAAGAACGAGAAAAAGAATAATTTTCTTTTTTCAAATGAAATATTTCTTTTTTTTCTTTTACCTTTACTCATTGTTAAATGTTTATTAGCATAAATTCGTGCTAAATATCGAAATAATGAATCATCCGGTGATTGTCCATATGTACGATCAGTATGATGAATTGTTTCATCATATGGATATGAAGCAACAAGTGAACCACCATGTAAATTAGCACTAAGAACAAAATTTTCTTTTAATATCCATTTCATAAGAGCAATTGTTTCTGGTTGTCTTTGATAAAAAATATCTGTCATTGTACCATTTGTTAATGGTTTAAGTGGTTTAAATTGTGATGGAAAATTTCTATTAAGATCAACATTATTTGCATTACCTCGACCATAAATTTTACCACTATCACATAAACCTTCTGTAGAACTTTCAAAACCATCCTATGTTTTACAATTAAATATTACAAAAAAAAAATTTTTTTTTTTCTTTTTTGTTTTATTTTTATTTACCGGATTCATACTAGGCATTATATAAATATCTGTTGTTGATAATAAACGATTAATACGTGTATCAGATTTTGAATTTAATAATAAATAATATATTAATGCCATCATCATTTCACGACCTATAGTTTCATCACCATGCATGTTTGCAACATATTTAAATTTTGGTTTTAATAATTGTTTTTCATCTTGTTCTTTTTCAATATCAGTAACAAGTGGTAATGTAAGATGCATAACAAATAAACTTCGACCAGTAACACTTCTACCAATATTTAATATTTGAGCAATTTTTGTATAATTTTTTCCCCATTGTTGTAAAAGACGATCTAATTCAGTAAAATGATGATATTTTTCAAGTAATTCATAGACAGCTGCATCTTTTTCAACTTTTAATGGTGATGAACGTTGACAAACAATGTAAGATGAATAGATTAATATTATTAAAAAAGAAAGACAATGATGATGTATATACATGATGATCTAAAAAAGAAATGAATATTCTTGAATAAAGTTAATACAGGTGCATGTAAAAGTAGAAGAAGAACAAAAAAAAATAACGAACAACAGACGGTACGATTCTCATACCACACAACAGAGAAAGAAAAACTTAGTCGCAAAAGTTTTTTTTTTCTTCCTTTTTTTTTTACAAATGATTGTTTTTTTTTATAGATAATAACAAAAGCCGACAAATAGAAGCCTTGGCGACTATAACTAAAGCACAAAAGAGTAATTTTCTTTCTGATTACTGCACATGAAACATATAGACTTATGCAAAAGAAAAGAAGCTCGCTTAATATGCAACAAAAATAATATATAAAAAGCCTTGATTTTAAGAAAAAATATTTGTAACAGATGAACATTCCAATCAATCACCGAAGGAAAAAGAAATTTATATAAAAGCTAATTTTATCCATAAAGCTATTTAATCCCTAGTGTAATAGAATCAATCATTAGATAAGACCTTATCTTTACTGACATATTAAGGTAAGGTAGTATTATTGTCGAATAAAATAGGCATACGTCTTTATGAAGTACTTATTGCGCCAATAAAAAGAAAGATTGTGCCTCTATATAATGTAGGCGAAATGCATATGTATAATGCATACTTGCAAAATGAAACATTTCGTTTCTCACTTCTAAAAAATTGGAGAAGAGTCAATGGGGAACCATATTCAACAATGAACTCGTTATGTGTCAATTATTTTACGTTTGTAACACTCAAAAAAAAACATTAAAACTCTCATCGGATTGCCTCATACAATGCAAAGAATCTAATTTTTAGACTCTTTCATGTTGAACGATATGTACTAAACATGAGTTTTTTTCAAATCTTTTTCTTTCTTAATCAGTTATATACGAGTCAAACTCGGGAAATATATTTCCAAGAAATACATTATAGATTCTATTTATATAACAATTTCAATGAATGACACATATATATCAGGACTTTGCACAGGGTGGGACAATCTCCACTCTAGATGAGATAGATAATGCAATAGCGCATTTAGAGAGAGATAATCGTCCCTTTCTTCCGAGCTATTTTTCGATTTTTCTCCGCAGAAAATGCTGAAAAACGAACCACTACGATTTCTAATTTGACTTGAAAACACGTTTTGCAACTATAATCACTCTCATGCACCAAAGTTCTAGATCCGTTATTGAGGTAATAGAACTTATTATACTCTTTCTTGTCGTTGGCCTCTTTCATCAACAGAAGGTTTCATTTCTTGCTATCTTGTTGTATTTTTTCATGTAAAAACTTCTCTATATTTATAATAGTTTAAACAAGGAAAAACAATACTGATTTTATAAAGTTTTAGAGTGCTTCATGGTAAATTTTGAATATTCCACCGTCATATAACTGTTGATTATTTGGATAAAATGTCATAAGAAATCTTTCTCATCTTCAGTTCAAATGAATTTTCATCACTATTTGTTATCAGGCTTTATATACTGAGAATAATAACGGATGTAAAGAGATTTTGAATTAAGCATAAGAATTCTCATTATGAAATGGTAGATCATCTAGTCATCGAAATAAATAAAATGTGTAAAAGAAAAATATTTTTGCTTGCCGAAATGATCTATTTGATTGAAGTATTGCAATGATAACGGGTTAGTGTCTCTTTGTTTCTTGTTCTTTCTATTTTTTGTTTAGTTGTGCCTTTACATCAGCACCTATTATGATTCTTGGAAACAACCAGTTGATTAAGTTGCTGTGGCATTGAATGATATGTTGGTATACTGTTTTTTTTTATTCACGTGTCATCAAATTAGTATAAAAATCATGCAAAGCACTGATAAAAATAGTTGTTTCATCTGCGAACTAATTTTTATTACGTTTCTATTTTTCTAAATCTATACAATAAAAAAAACACTCACGATTTTCTTCATTCTCAGTCTTCGTAACAAGCTTTTGATAAATGTTTTCTTCGGTTGACTAAAAGATAGTCACAAAATGTTTTATAGTATACTATACAAATAATCACGGTTCCATATATAACACTTGTTTTTTATGCAAAGAAACTGTTAAAGAACTTCTTCAATAAACGAAACTATACTATTTTTAGAAGACGATAGTCAGGATATTGTTCGACTTTTTTAATGTAATAACCAACTGTAACAGTAGACATTTTTTCAACCTCATTATGAACACAATCAAAAACTACTGAACAAAAAGAAAATCAATTATTTAAACTTATCTTAGTCATTTTCTGATCGAACATATGTCAAAGCGGTATTTAAAGAAATCAGATAATATCTTTTTATGGTACGAACTAGTTCTTGTAGAAATAAGTATAGCTAACATTTTTACTCATATTCAATATTAAAGCATATTCTACGAAATTATTTTTCGATTCAGCAGTTTCACTCATAGACAATGTTGGAGTTTATTCTTAACTTGAAGATATTTCTGTTATTGACATACACATGTGTATTGCAATATTTGTTGATTAATATTCCATAAAGGTGGTGGTACACAAAATGTCATATTAGCTACACATGTTGAGAATGTATCAGATAGGATAAGTATTTCGATTGACACAATAGATCTATCCAAATACACATGATCTTGGATGGTAATCAATTGATTGACTGTTGGAATAGAGTGAGAATTGGAATCTTTGTTATTTCGACTTAGATCTCTGTACAAGCACCGATTGAAGGTTGACACACAATCGAAAATGAAAATATAATTTTACACATTAGTAAGAATTCAGAACGAGTATTCGTGCTGTCGAAATTTTGTAGTAAGGTTTTCGGTGACATTCAATAGAGTCTTATCAAAATTATTCAAACCCGATGGAGGTAGTTATATATGAAGGATGATGTAACAACTGAATGTAATATTGGCGACAGTTGCATCCATTATAAGAGAGTATAATATTACTTTTATTTCTTAACAATAGCGACAATTCGTCTTGTTTCATGGGTAACGAAGTAATCTATACTTCGAAATTTTATCCTTATCGATGAATATCTTCGTATATCGCCATGTTTGAGAACAAAATCGACTATATAACACGTAATCAATAGTCATTGTTCTGTTGTATTGATCTCGACAGGAAATAAGTTAATTATAATAATCTTTATTATTATTAGCGTTTACTTCTTATTTTGATTTTATTCTCATTTTTCTTTTCACTATAGAAATATTATTTTATGTCATGCAATTTTATGAAACTACTTTTCATCATTTTCATTTGTATTTACTTTTTTCGATTGTTGAATTAAAGTTAATTTGAATTAAATTTCCAATCAGTTAAGTTCTTTCATTCAGTATTAAATTTTTCAGCGAAGAAAAGGCTTAAAGCTTTGTTGGAGCATCGATCATAAAACTTCATCATACTTATAACAAAATATAATGCAAACATCAAATCAATGTATTTGTCTTTCATTATGAATCAAAATTTATTATTTATTGATAATAAAATCCGGAAGAATTGGACTTCAAATAATATTTGCATGAATTAAACATTTCCTTTTTTGTCTAAGCAAAAAAAAAGGCTTTATATAAAAAAAGATCTGCATGTACAGATAATAATAACAACCTGTGTAAAAAAGTTTTTTATCTGTCAATTAAAAGTTCGAAGTTTATACCGTAATAAAATTTCTTGACCATGAATTGAATAAAACTATCACTGAATTATCCAATTGAGTCACTGTCATAGATACTAGCGACAATTTTATTAATTAAAATTCTATTTAATAAATAACATCAAAATAAAACAAAAATATCACTTATAAAATAATAATTAAAATAAAATATTTCAAATCATACAAAATAAATTATCCGATTAGAGAATCAATACTTTTTTTAAAATGGCAGTAATATTATGAAGTAGCATAATGAAACCATTGAAAGAAAAAAATAATAATAATAAACAAATATCGATGATCAAAAAAAAAATTTAAATTGTCTTATATATTTTTTGTTTTAGATTGACTTGTTTTTTTGTTTTGTTCAATGTAGTAATATGGGCAAACATCGTCATAAAAAATCGTTTTATGATGTCGATGAAGATGAATTACAGTCATCTCATACACATCATCATCATCATCATCGTCGTCGTCATCATGCATATGATAAACAAGATGAAACAAAACAACGTGTACCATCAATATCATCATTTAATAATAGTAAAATTGATGATGATGAAGCTGCTTTACAATCACCACCAACAAAAAGACAACGATCATCGTCATCAAATAGTTCACAATCACCATCAAAAATTTTATCACAACTTATTGAAAATCCTGAATTTTTAGCAAATGCTGGTCCAAAAGCAAAAGAATTTGCTGAAACAGCTCGACAGTTACTTGCTAAACCTGATTTAGATCCAACAACGCAACAAATTATTTGTGCTATGGCTCAGGTTAGCTTTGTCTCAAAAAAAGAGATTTCTATTAAAATTAATAATAAAAATTTCTTTTGATTAATATGAGTTATTATATTTCATGATAAGAAGAATATGTTGATTTTAATTTATTACTACATTCAAAGAAATGAGCAAATGACAATAATTTCTATTGAATTCAATATAGAATGTGTATTAAAATTATTCAACAAGGTTTAGTTTACCTTGCCGTAAATACTAGAAACAATTCAAATAGAAAAAATTCTTTCCAAAAGGAATATAAGGAAATAAAAATTATGACCAAATTTCCAACGACAGAAACTTCAGAAAACTAAAAGACTGGTTTTTTTCAGTACCTAGAATGATAGAATAAATCATTTTCTACAACGTTTTTTTAGCTAAGATACAGTAATTTGATTGAAGGTCAAATACTGTTTTTATAGAAAGTCGGGAAAAAAATGGCTTTGAGAGCTTCTGTAAGATTGCTATACTTCAGTCAAAAAAACATTGCAGAGAGTTCGAAGATGTCTTATTTTGTGGAGAATTATTTGCTCTATATAGTTTAAATAAAATGATATTTTTTCTCTATTCGAATTCCTATTTAAATTATTTCTAGCTCTTACCGTAGCAGAAAATAAACCTTGTTGAATAATTTTAATATTTACTATATATATATATATTCGATAGAAGTTTTATGTATAAATCAATACTATTTTCACTCATAATTAATTATATCTATGGACAATATCGATTGCAACAGTAGTCATTTTTTTGTTGTTGTTGTAAATGATATTCTATTTTATAGGCAGCTGTAAATGTTGGTAAACGTCTTAATTCATCATCATCAACACCAGCTGATCAATGTGTTGATGATATAAGTGTTACAAATAGTACAATATATTCATCATCGACACTTCTTTCACCAACATTATCAAATACAAGTAGTTCATCAACATCTAATACTCCTCAACAACAATTTCAATCTATAGTTTTATCAAATGAAGAAAATAAAACAACAATAGAACCTGAAAGTGATGAAGATATTCTTATTAAACAAATGATTGAACGTGCAATGAAATTAACACAACAAGGTGATACTCGTCATGCACAACATTTACTTGGTATTATTCATGAAAAATTATCAAATAAACGAAAACGTGCTGCTGCTGCTGCAGCAGCTACTGCTAATAGTTCAAATTGTAATGATAATGAAAAATTTAAAATTTCATCTTCAAATGATTTTCATTCATTACCATCATTATTAAATGAAGATTCACAAAGTAATAATAATAATAATAATAATAATAAAATATCACCTACCGAATCAGAACAGTCGGTAAGTTAACCAAAAACAAACCCAATATTAAATCTGAATGAAAAGAAAAAAATATTCTCTTGATTTAGAATGATTATCAAAATACATGTTATTTTTCATATCCACCACCACCTCCACTTCCACCGCCACCACCACCACCACCATTACCAGATATAAATTCAATAACATCACCACGAGTTTCAGTACCACCTATAGAACAAGTTCAAGAACTTCTATCAAATCCATCTGAAGTACAAGATATTCTTAAAAAATTATTTGGTACTAATGAAAATCAAAAAATAACTCCACCAGAAGAATATCAAATACAATCTCATTTAACATCACCATCATCATTATTTCATTCTCAACCTCCAATTTTATTTAATAACAATCTAATGTATTCATCATCTCGATTAAATAATAATATTCAATCATTACGAGTTCCATCAACAACAACAACCGATTCACAACCTTATAATTCTTCATTAGCATTTATGCAAGGTAAT